>APFE030708775.1:271548-310566 GCA_000404065.3 Pinus taeda
AATTAAGATGGTTCTAGGTTAGTATATATTATTTACCATAATTATTGTTAAAGTGTATGGATTCGAATTTAAATGGGAACGCAAAAAAATACAGAGATAAACATAAACATAGAGATGCAGTGGAAATAAGACTTCATTTCGTTAATGTAAAACACTGAAATATGCTTACAAACAGAAATGGAAATAAACCAGCTAGGGCGATAGTAGCGTATCTTTGAGAAGAGATGTGGCGGCTACATGCCTCTGAACTATGTTACAATGAGGCTCGAAGGCCTATTTATTGTCGAGAAACAATGGAAAACCCTTAACATCCCAAAACCTATACCTAGAAGATGAAATGCCAAATTGTGGGCCTCGTTTGGGTAAATTGGTACATCAATTTCCTGGGGTCGTAACTTTGGCATACGATCTTCATTTGATGCATACAATAGCTCGTTAGAAAGATCTATCCGAGAAATATAACCTTGGGAAGGGAAATATCAGTCCATGCACCCATGTTGGCCCCATATTTCCCAAAAACGTCATTTAGGGCCTCAAAATGGCTCCAGAAGTTTAGGACCCAAAAAACTGCTAAAAATAGTAAATTGTGCTACAATTACGGAAACTGAAAAATTGAAAGAGACAGTCATGGGGGTCCAAATGGGATAGGTGGGTGGCCACCAACATCCACCTGGATCATTCCTCCCCCCCTTAGGATGAAATGGTCCCCATTGTGTTGAGTTCCTCCATCTACTGAACTTGGTCTCTGGTGAGATGTTTTGCAATCCCGGATTCATTTAGTAATGGTGGGAAGCATGGTAGACAATGGTACACATTGAGAACTCAGTGTAAGCAAAGGAATGGAGGAATGTTGTGCTCCAAAGAATTCTTCCCCATAGCCTTGGTAATCCTGTAAGGACTATGCTGGAGTGATCGGAGCTTCTGATGGGCTCTTGTAAGGCATTCTTTCTGCAAATGCAACCAGACTTTGTTACCCACTTGAAACTTGTGTGGTACCCCTGTGGGTGAGGAGAAGTTGTTCTTGTGTTCTGTCATGACCATATCCCTCTGTTACTACTGCTACATTGAGGAACCATTTTGTTGGGGTCATGGATGTGGTGATGATCTTCCCCTTACTTTGGGAACGAACCAAATAGAAAATGAATTTCCTAGTCTGGGAGATGGGCTTGCTGCCTTTCTTAGTAGTGATCAGTGAGGTGGTGGTAGGTAGGGCTACCTTTGGTATCCTATAGAAATAATTATCCAAAGAAATAATGACAGCACGAGGCCTTGACTTATACATAGCATGTCACCTCCACAAGTATGGCTAGCCTAATAATACATCACAAACATCCAAAGTTGTAATATCACACGATACCTCGTCTGTGAAGGGCTTCATGTTGCAGGGAAGGCGGCACCGCTGGCGAACTTTGAGATCTTTTCCTTCATGAAGCCACCCAATACTGTACGGCTACAGGTGTGGTGTAGTCGGTAGGCCCAACTGCTTCATGACCTCTACTGAAATGAGGTTCTTTTGGCTGCCATTGTCGACAATGAATTGCAGCGGTGAACCCTTCACCCACATCTGTGAGTGGAAAAGACGCTCCCCATCTAGATCTTCAGGTTCATTCTTCCGGATCTTGGGAGTGGCAACAGTGGCGCTAGGCTTCGCATCAATGATATACTTCCCTTTGTGATTCCCCTTCTCGGGTTCTAGCTCAGGGTTGGAACATGCATCTAATTCAAAAGCCTTCAACTCGACCACCATTGACTGCTTGGTTCGACACTCACTTGTGTTATGAGTGGGACTCTTGTGGAACTCACACCACTTTCCTGTGTCCTTCTTCAGCTTTTTGGTGTTGTTCTTTTCTTGGGGCTTCGATGAGTTGTCTTGGGTCACCCCGCCTTGGCTTTGTCCTTTAGGCTTCAGATTTGCAGATCTAAAGTCTCACTTTTTCTATTTAAACTTTTGCTCGATTTTGATAGCATATCGATATGTTGTGCCGAGCGAGGAGATGTTCAGGAACTCCATCTCTTCCTAGATGTATCTGTGTAGGCAACCATGCTCTTTGAGTACCAAATGCAGCTCAGAGTCCTTGATACCCAACTGTGTGTGAAGGGTATGAAAAATGTTTGTGAACTCCAGCACATCTTAGTCCCTTCCCTGTCATCGTGTGGTCCATTTGACGTATTTGTCCTCATAGCTTTTGATAGGGTAGTAATACTCCTTGACGCCATCTCGGAATGAATCCCAAATGGGTGCGGCTGAAAATAGTGAGCCCGTACTTTCATTCTTCTGCTCGCAGTAGGTTTCTCACTAGTCCTTGACATGGGGGATACTTTGAGAAGAGCGAAAATAATATTTTCTCGACTTGAAAATTCATGAACAGAAAAATACCCTTCTAAGAGATTTAACCATTTATCTACAACATCTGCATCTATTTGACCCTCAAATATGGGGATTTTGAAATTAAGTTGTACCTTAAATGGTGTGGCATTTCTTGAGTAGCTATTGGAAGCCGATGCGTCACCTCTAGGTAGCCGCTGAAGGATCTAGGCAGAGTTGTCCATCATCGCGTTCCTTTGCTGCTCGAATGCTTCTTCCAACAATATTTTGATGGGATCTCCTACCCCCTCATCTTTCTTTTCATCTGCCATGGGAGGCCGTTGAGATTTGCAAGGCTGGTAAAGGTTCGACCAGTTCAAGCCCTAACTCCTTATATCCCGACCTCATTGGGGACATGCAAAGAAAAACAGAGAAAAAGTAGACTAGCTCGGATACCTCTAATCCAGATTTAAACAGGAAAACAACAAAATATAGAGATAACCATCAACACAGAGATGCAGTGGAAATAATACTTGATTTCATTAATGTAAAATACTGAAATATGCTTACAAACAGAAATGGAAATAAACCGGCTAAGGTGATGGTAGCTTATCTCTGAGAAGAGATGTGGTGGCTACAAGCCTCTAAACTGTGTTACAATGAGGCTCGAAGGCCTATTTATTATTTAGAAACAATGGAAAACCCTTAACATCCCAAAACCTAACCTTAGAAGATGAAATGCCAAATTGTGGGCCCCGTTTGGGTAAACAGGTACATCAACTTCCTGAGGTCGTAACTTTGGCATACGATCTTTGTTTGATGCGTACAATAGCTCGCTAGAAAGATATATCCAAGAACTATAACTTTTGGAAGGGAAAAATTGGTCCATGGACCCATGTTTCCCCTGTATTTCCAAAAAAATACATCGTTTAGGGCCTCAAAATGGCTCTGGAAGTTCAAGACCCGAAAAACTACAAAAAATAGTAAACTGTGCTACAATTACGTAAACTGAAAAACTGAAAGAGATAGTTGTGGGGGTCCAAATGGGATAGGTGGGTGGCCACCAACATCCACCTAGATCATGTATAATGACTATCTCATATTTGTATTTGCATTCATTAAATGATTATTATATGTAGTCATGTTTTATATTAATTATGTTAATGCATTATATATATGGTTTTGTATAGTAAATTTATTTTTATGTCATATTGTAATAGTTAAATTTAGATATTCTTTCTTGATATTAGTTATTTTTAATTAAATTTCATTTTATAATTTTTTTTATCTGAGTCAATGTTTCCAATTAACAAGTGTGGTTGATCAATATAAATAAGTGAAATAAATTATTAAATTGTAATTTTTTTAAACTTCTACTTAGTTAAATATTATATATAAATATCACTTGTGGTTATAACATACCAAGCCATTCATTTTTAGTTGTTAAATATGATTATGTTAGAATAAATTTAAAAAAAATGCTATTACCCATGGTTAGAACTTACCAAACCATTCTTTTTTATTCCCTAGATTTGTTTATGTTAAAATAACTTTTGAAAAAATCTTATGGTGAATAGTTTTGTTATATTCCATGGTTTTGTACTTTATATTCATTTAATTTTCTAGTTTTTGTGCATGGTTTTGTATTTAATATTTATTTAATTTATTATTTTTTCTCATCAATTTTCTTTCATAAATTAAAACAAGTGAGAGAGACCTTGAAGTCTTGAAAAGAAATGCCATAATCTAGGTATTTTATTCTAGGCCCTTCCTAATATATTCTTGGTTGTTAGATTTTTGTGCCAAGAGACCCTTTCCACTAGGGGAACATGTTATAATATTTGGCATTTTAAATAAGTCAAAATAAAACAAAATCAAATCAAATAAAAAAATAAAAAAACATAAAATTCTCCAGTGCATAGTTTTTTCTTGCCCATGTTTTTTTCCCATGGTTTTTGTCCATGGTATTTGTTAGTGTCGGTATCTTCATCCCTCCGTCAGAGATCAAATCCTCTTATTGCATTTCATATTAGGTTTCCTGCCCAGTCATCTGCATTCCATTAGGCGCATGGATCATCTGATAGGAGTGGATTTCCTACAGTTTCCCTCATGTCATTTACCTATTGGTTCATGTTTGCTCATCAAAAAGCATATACAGTCTTCTTTTTGTCTTAAAGGTTGCAAACGTCTTTTAGGGTTCCATTGTCATTTAGGTCTAGGGTTTCATCAAAAAGTGTTTTAAAATGTTCAATAACACCCAGCAGGCACATGAGGAGGTTCCAACATCAATAAAATTCATCATCAAGTGCTCAGAGATGTGTCTTTCTTCAAAACATAGTTTTGAGGAAAAACAGAGTATTATTGTTTTTATTGTATAAAAATCATGAATTTTTGCTTTCTTCATTGTAAATTACTTCCCCTACAACCCTGGTCACTTTCCCTATCCCCAGTAGCTGCAACACCTGCAAAGCCAACAAAGCACAGGTCATTTAATTCATCACAAAGTTAAAAAGAGGTGAAAAAGTCCAAAAACAGAGTTTAAAAAATAAAGTCATGTCAAAACATTGTAAAAACGGGTTTTATGAGCCAAAAATTTAAAAGCTCCTTATTTATAAGCCATTTCTTCATTTAAAAAGTTCATTTGCAAAGTGGAAGCAAAGCAAAGTCATTTTGATGCAAACAAGGCGAAGTTGGAGAAAAAATTGCCAAAAAGCAGAGGCGCAGGGCACTGGGCAGGAGGTGCGGCAAATACAGCTAGAGCGACGCACTGGGCCTTAACCTCCAGTTCTATTTCACACAGGTGCGACGCATACACTAGGTGTGATGAATTGGGTTGGATGCGCGGCGCACACAGCCAGCAAGCCCGAAATTTCAAATACTTTCTTCAAAATCACCCAAATGCGTGAATTGTCACCTGTCCAAGTAGGTTGACCCTTTGTCATTGCTCTTCATCCAAATTTGATGTTTGTTTGATGGTGTTTGTTGCATGGTGAATGTTTAAAGGAAAACAAACCCTACCTCTTCAAAATTTTCAAAGGAGATTGCTGCTAGGGTTTTGCATTGACTGTTTTGCTACTAAGTATCCCCTCACCTCATCACTCCCTTATTCCATATTTCCCTTGTTTCCCCTATTCCTCAAAATCACATACCCCTAAATTTACTAATTCCATAACCCTATTCCCATTTCCTAAACCCAAATACAAACTCCCAAACCCTAACCCCATACCAAACAATTCCTAAATCATTCCCTAATCCCCCATTTCTCTTAACTAAACTCTACCCCAAACAGTCCCTAAAATCCTTCATTTTTCCCTCCCCCTATAGTCCCCTATATCATTGTTTTCCCTTGGTGGTTAAATTCAAACATCATAGCTCACCTATTTCTCCTTAAGGTAGCACACAGTTTATCCACTAGCAGAGATGACATCTGATCCTTCATATGATTATGAAGAGGAGACCCACAGTGATTCACCAACAGAGGTACATGCACCCAGGAGGCCTCATAGAGGTGGCAAACATATTCGAGAAGAACCAACCACTCTTGTTGAGTTATAGGCCTGCCCACTTTCCATCTCTTATTTCCAACACTAGTCCTGCTATGGATTTTGTGAGAAGGTTGCTAGCATTCAGTTTCACCATGAGTTGGCCCACTTATTTGCGCTGCATTTACATGACGGTCAAGCCACTCTAGCTGGTGTCACTTTCACATTAACACCAGAATCCATTTCACTAGCAACCGGCATTCCCAACATTGGAGAGCAATGGAACAAGAGGTAGAAAATTGACCGACAACATTATGAACCATATATCAAGCCTGGCTTTTTGAGACAGCTCAAGAGAGTGTTTCCTTTTCGGTACCTTAGAGATGAATATGCTCCTTTAATGAAACTGATCATGAAGTATTTCAGCTGTGAGGGTTGGTTCTCCTGTTTGTATGCTTATCATATCAGGCTGCTAATGCATTTTACCCGAGTATGGATGAAGAACATCCCTTACTTCCTTTGCCAAAATATCAAAAGGATGACCACTCTAGTGCAGCACAAAACTCCTCAATAGTAGTTCAACAATATGTACCATTTTGCTCTCATCAAAATTATGGTCATCCGTTAGCTTGGCTTACAGGGTAACACTTGGGAGGATTTCATCTCTCGTGATTTTTTCACAGCTCCTCAGGGACCTTCAGAGGCTTTTCCTGAGACAGGTGGACCTTCTCATCAACATGAGGGTCATGAGACACAGGTCGCCAGTATGCCAGTGTTTATCACTTATCAGAAGGGCAATAGGCAGTTATTCGCAACAGTAAAGTGAGTATTATCTCCACCTGGGGTGGAAGGGGTCTCACTTCCATCATCAGCACCACAGTTTCAGGACAAAGGAAAGAGGCCAATGCAGGATGAGGGGCCTTCAGGTGAGCGGGACTTTATTCTTATTGAGGATGATGATACAGATGTGGGCCCGCAAAGCACAAATCTCAAAGAAATCATCCAAGAGCAGCAGATAGACATCAAGGCCTTGTCCCTCAAATTAGAGAGGGCTAAGTGGATTATAAAATACTTAGAGCAAAGGAATAAGCAGCTTGAATATCATCAGGTGATCATGGAGTTACAAAACATTTGGGAGAATCGCCAAGTTGCCTAAAGAAGGAGGGTGGAGTTCACTTCACTTGAGCAAGAGATCAATGCCGATCGGGAGTCGTGGCTCGATAGAGTCAATATACACTTACAGAGATTGTTGGAGAAGGAAAACAAGGAGAAAAACTTGCTGATACACATGGCTTTTCATTACATGGCAAGGAACAAGGTTTGCAAGGCGCGAATAAGGAGTTTAAAGGAAAAATTGAAGAAGGCTGCAAAGAGGTGAAAGGAGCATGATCGACTTTAGATATTGGCTGAGGCTTCCTTGGCCCAACATAGCTCTTGATAGAGAAGACTCAACCCAAATTTCAAAAAATTTGGAGCACCTTTTGCATTTTTGAAATTTTTTGGCACAAAAACAGGAAATTTTGCCCTATGCGTCGCGCCACGTGGCACTTGCTTTTGCTAGGAGGCTCCAAATCACAAAAACTCAACATTTTTGGATTTGGCATGGAAAATTATGTTTTCCTACCTATGGCTAAGAATTTTGGGTAGGTTTTGAGCCCTCAAAAAGGTCAAAAACACTCAAAAAATGACCTTACTGCCCCTATTTTGACACACAGGAAGTAGTCTTGGAAGATTTGACTTTTGACAAGGAAAATGAAGGAAAAATTGAAAAATTCCACTTGGTTTGGAAATTAGATAGGTATATCTTTCCAGAAAGCACACTTGGAGCTAATTTTGACACCGGGAAGGCCTCCGGAAGGGGTCCAAACAGGCGCGGAGCATAGAGGAAAAATTGCCAGTTTGACCAAGTATTGCTCTGTTTTCGCCCAGTTTTGGCCAATTTGACTTTTTCACTTTCTTAATGTCAAATTGTGATGTAATTTCATGTAAATTGATGGATCATGATGTAAATATGTCAAATTTTCACTTGGTTAGGTAGATTCATCAGTTAAAAAGTTGTTTTAAACTAAATGAATTAGTTCCCTTGTTTCTAGAGACATGTTGTTTCATTGCCTGATTTCTAGTTCCTAGTTTAGAATAAGTTGGATCAGCTCCTAAACATGTGAGCTTGACCCCTAGAGGCAAGGACGAGCTATTATTTGTCTATATTATGTATTTTTTTAGTCATTAGCATGGTTGGACTCTTGAGAAAGTAAGAAGCTTCATTGTACACTCATATCAGTATTTTGGCTAAGCAATTGAGATCAAGGTTTGTAGTACTCTTTGGGATCCCTGTGGCATTTGTTTTGGTATAGTGCTTTCTTATGTCTTTGTGAATTTATTCATGTGTTATGTATGTCATTTTCTCTCTTACCTCTTCTTAGCTAAATCAAATAAGAGTGTAAGTAGAATACATTGAAATTGTAATGCTCTACTTGAAGTTTGCTTTAGTTTTTTATGTTTTCCACTATTTGGAGAGGATCCATGGCTTCTCTTGCCCTCTTCAACTCCTCCTCTGTCTAATCCATTCATCTCACTTGATTTAGAGTGCCAAATATAGTTGCCTACCTTGCCCCATTGAGACCCTTGCAAGACTGAACCTCATTCCCTGCACCCAAGATCTACCTTTCCTTTAGAGCCCAACAAAATCATCAATTTATTCAATCAAACTCCTTTGTATCTATACCTAGCCTAATATCAGTAATCAAATCAGTCATCTCAAGCCTTTAGTGACCATAATTCACTGAGATTAACTCGGAGAGAGCCCTCTCCTGACCTGGTAGGGCTAGCTACTAGGCTGAGCGTGGTTTGATGTTGGCCTTGGATCCTACCTTTTCAGCCTGAGGTAAATCTAGGCTCTAACAGTATTTTTCTGCAATGTAGCCTATTCAAAGGCTAATAACTAAAGCAACCTAGTCCCATTTTAACTGTGGATCAAGCGTTGAGAGGATCAAATCTCTTCACTTAAAGAGGTTTGTAGCTGGAGAGAGAGAGAGAGAGAGAGAGAGATTTGATCTCTCTTGATGCTCGAGAGAGATAGATCTATACTAGTTATTTATAAATGAAGAGGAGTATTTTCTTGTAGTAGTACTCCATTTGTTTAGTATTTAAAATTTATTAAATGATGGATTTCTATTTTGTATTTTGATTTTTGAGACTTGTTTATTTTTATAAATTTACAATTATTTCTATCGCTATTTTTATGTAATTATGAAACTTTCCATATTTATCATAGTTGAAATTATGTTTGTAATATACATGTTAATCAATAGCTTGTTTCTCTCAAGCTTTATTATTGAAAATTACCTAACATAATCTCTCTTATCAACAATGAAAAAAGTATTTATGGGATAAAACTATTAATGGGATGGATAATAGATAATTATTATTTTGTATATATTAAATTAATGTCTTTGGTTGATGATATTTAATATTATAGATACTCTAATAGTTGATAAAAGTTTCTATAGGATGTTTTTATCAAAATCCTTTTCCAATCATTTGAGAGGTGATAAACCATACCAATGGCAAAAAAAAATATTGTGTCCCAATGTTTATATAAAATAATTAATTAACTAGAAAAATTTAACTAAATTATTTAACTAATAATTTATAAAAATATATATATAGTATCTATATACATTACTAATTTATAAAATATAATATATAAACACCTTATATATTAAATTTATAATTTATATAAAAATGCACATTTTAAATATTAGATACAATCACTAAATCCACTTTTAAATAAAAGCAACACAAAAATAACAACAAAAAAATTGTAAAAACTTAACCATACACTGCTACACATCAATGGCTACAATTTAAAAATAACATAACTTTAACTAATAAAATCCCTAAAACCCAGATGCGGATGTTTTAATGCAACATTTATGATGGGGCTCTCCAACGCCGACGTCTGGTCCTACAGGTGGTAGGATCACACACTCATTGATGTTGTTTCCTGGTTAAAACGTGCTCACACAGGGTACTTGCAGATCAATTGACATTCTGAATTTATTGCTCCCTCTGCTTGAGAGACTTCACCTGAGGTTTTATTTGTGGATGCATCAGCTCTCACATTGCTCATTTCCTCTTGGCCCTCTTGCCTTAGCTTGCATAAAACTCTGTTTTCCTATAGCGCCTTGGCTGCATCCACAGATGTCTGGTCTATGTTTTTTAAATGGCTCATCCTCAAGCCTCCCTGCACAGTCTTCAGCACTTGTCTTGCTTCTGCCTACTTCAAATCTCCTTCAAGTGATTTTATCTCTCTGACAATGGTTCGCCACCGCTTACGCAGTTGCTATGGTGGCTGTTGTGGGGGCCGTGGGCGGTCTCAGCCTGCTCCTTCGCTTGAAATCCCTATGGCTCCTTCTTCCCCTCCATCAGCTTGTGTCATTCCACTTCAAATTAGTTCTCCTACTAAGCATTTTCTGCATAACACCTTCCAGACCACCCATTTCAAATTTCAAAGTAGCCTCAACAAGCCCATTCTCTCGGCCAACATTACTATCATCTTTGCAAAGGAAGAGGCTCGGACTAGCGGTTCTGTTCATACCTCGGAGATGTAGTCTTAGAGTGGCCATGGGAGAGAGCAGCATGGAGAAGACACAGGCAATGTGTTCAATTGAGATGATGTGCAGGCTAAGGAAAGTGTTCCTGATGTTTCCAAGCCACCAGACGGTGACCTCCTGGGAGTTTCGGGCTCCGGTGACCTGGCGGCATCCATCGTTCAGTGGCTATTCCAGGTAGTAGTGGTATGGTTTCTAAGGAAACGAAGGCTGATTTATGGGAAGGCAATGCATGCCCAGTGGCGGAGGAAGATCGAGACCATGTCACGAACATCTGATGCCTCCTGGGCCCTGTTTGCTTCACCAGCTTTTTCTGTGCTCTTCAGGACATTGCTCTATATCTCTCTAGTTCTAATAATGTCTTTTTGTAGTGGGTCTTTGGCTCTGCAGTTCGTTTTGCCTTAGGATATCTGGTTAGTTTTTGACAACATGGTTATATCCCTTTTTCTTCCCTTTCCATGGTTTCCAACATGCAAAGTTCCCAATGTATGGTTTTTGGGCATCTAGTTTCTAGTTAGTTTGAATATGTTGATGGATAGTTTTGGCTTTCTGGTGAGGTTTCAACCTCCTTGTAAATATACTTTTATTCTCTATTAATAGAATTAGTCTTTACTTAGAAAAAAAAAAAAACCAATAAAATCCCTAAATAGTCAACGTTGTTAAAGATATATTAAGCATATTGCAAGGTGTTGTCACTAGGGAGAACACCCAATCTATTTGCAACAAACATGTTCTGTTAGCACCCAAGCTATATATAGTTGACTTCTAACCATAGACTATGAAAATGCCTTCAAAAACTATCCAGAAAACCAATGCTTTTTATGATTCATGTCGACGTCCAATCCGGAAGAGATCCATATTGCAAATGAACTAGATTAATGTTTTCCATAAAACAGTTTCAAGAAATGAACGATTTTTGGAAAACCAATTTCTTGCATTAAAAAATGAAAACTACAGTATAAAACACAATTTTTTGTACCATTCCATTTTTTATTTAGTATATTTCAAAAATGAAGACTTCCATTCCATTTCTAGTAATAAAGCTTGAAATTGAGATTTCTGATTAAGAACTGCCCTGAATGGAAAGAGAGCAAGAAAATATTTTCGTGTTGCATTGAAATGAGGGCGGGCAGGGAGTTACCTTGAGAAGTCTATGTTTTTTCTTCCGCTATTTTCCTGGTGTGGTATACTACCAAACTACTATTTTTGTAATACGGTTTTTTCAGAAATGAAGACTTTTGTTCCTGATAACAGAGCTTTAAATTGAGATTTTTGATTAAGAACTGCCATGAAATGGAAAGAGAGCAAGAAAATCATTTCTTGTTGCTTTGAAATGAGAGAGGGTAGGGAGTTACCCTGAGAAGTCTATGTTGTTGTTTTTTTGAGTGTTTTCCTGGTGTGGTATACTACCAAACTACTATTTTTGTAATTTACGGTGTGGTATACTACCAAACTACTATAAGAGTTCAACGTATATTTAATATAAATTTCATTTCCAATATAGTAATTATGGGGCTAGTTCATTTGAAGCTAAATTATTAAAAGGCAAAACCCAAATAACCTAATTTCAGGTGAAAAAGTTGGTAGATTGTTTGAAGCAATTGAAATCGAGGAAGGAATTAAAGGAGAGAAAGGGTACCTGTGCAAGTACTTTCTTGGGCTCTTGAAAGAAAACCAGGGCTTCTAATCCTTCCATCATGGTTCAAATTTTCCCATAAAAAATAGATCCATGTCTTGTGAGCAAGCCATTGAAGAGAACCTTCTCAATCTTATTTCCAAACACATGCAAATTCAACCATGAAACAATAACTTCCCAGCGAATTACTGCAACATTTCATGTGAAAATATAAAACAAATTTGCAAATCTATTCTAAGAATGGCCATCGACCTAGAAACCCTAAAAATTGATCCAACGACCTTTTTCCATATAGGCACAGATCATATTGTACTGTGACCATGGTCTTTCATTTCTTTTTTCAACTACTCAACATACATTTCATGTGCAAATATAAAACAAATTTGCAAATCAATTCTAAGAATGGCCATCGATCTAGAAACCCTAAAGATTGATCCAGCGACCTGTACTTGTTTCCATATAGCCACAGATCATATTGTACTGTGCCCATGGTCTTTCCTTTTTCTTCAACTACTCAACATTCATTCGAATACACTAAGGTGGGGAAGAAAACTTATTCTGGTCTTTCATTTTATTTTCAACTACTCAATATCCATTTGAATACACTCAGGCAAGGAAAAAAATGCGACATAATGGTATTTCCTCTTTTTTCAGCTACTCAACATTCATTCGAATACACTAAGGGAGGGAAGAAAAGGCAGCAAAATGGTCTTTCCTTTTTTTCAACTACTCAACATTCATTCAAATACACTAAGGTGGGAAAGAAAACGTTGTAGAAATTAAATTTTTAATTTTGATTATTGTTAAATTTTTTAATTATAATTTTTTTTTTTTTTTAATAAATTTTATAAATATTATATTTTATGAATATATCAAAATGTATGGAATGTATATTTTCTTATCTTATTGTATACTCATTTCAAAAATTTATATTTTTTATTTTTCAAAATTACAAAATAATCAACCATGTTGTAAGTTGTAATTTTAAACAAATTCATATTTGGATTCTATATAATTAAACAAAAAACTATAAATATTTTTTATTAATGTTTAATTATCTAATACTAATATTATGGGTTTCCATGTTAGTTAAACAAATGAGATTTGGTTTTATAATTATTATGTCCAACTTTAAATCTAAAAACTAACTTTTAAAAATGCAATCTTTTATAACCCATTTGGATGTAGTTCATTGTTATGGCAGTAAAAAATGAATCTCATGAGTCAATTTGGTTGTATTTCATTGTGATGGTAGTAAAAAATGAATCTCATGAGCCTAGTCCCACCCACACATTGGTATAGTTCCACCCAAAGGAACCTCTGATCTTTCTCTATGAATTGGTAATATTGTACCAAGAAGCACCATAATGTATGGCATTTCTATTTCCCACAATTGAAAAAGCACCATAAATCCTTCTACATGAGCATTTTGCTTTCGTATTGTTGAACTAAACATGGGAATAATTTCTAGTGGCAACAAGAATTTCTGAAAATATCATTCCCCCTATCACAATATGTCTTAGAATCCATCATGTTGGAGTGTAGTATCCCTAGTAAGCATATAGGATTGTAGGGGAACACAACCTCAAAGTCAATGGGAAGCCAAGGGGAAAGGTTTGTGCATCTAAGAGGGATACATCGATTACATAGATGTGGTTTTCTAAGTTTTTCATTAATAAAATGTATATTTGAGGGGGAATTCAGTGATCAAAAACGGCTTGACTGAATTTTCATACACAAGGGTTGATTCTACTTCGAATTTTGATACTTTGTGTTTACTCACTTTAATGTCATTACATATAACTAATAATTGGCAAGTCCTTGTCTCATTTGATCTCATTTTATTTCAATTGTGAAGTGACTAAGCCTTGAACCCCAAATCCTCAAAGCTAAGATTTTTACACAGTAATTTGTCACTGTCCTCGTCTCAGTCCTTCTACTCTGTCATGTGTCAAATAAACATGTTCATATCTTCCCAATGATGTAAGAAGATTAAGCAAATGCTCTCTGCTGCTAACAATTGACCCTCATTTCCCTAATTTTCTGCCTCTTCATGAGTAAAACCTTAATATACGCGACGTTCCCATGTGCATAATGGTTTCATCGCAACTTTGTCATAGGAGTACATCTGTTTCTCGTAACGGTCAGATTTCTAGACCCGTTGCGAGGTTACAAGTTTTATATAATGACGATGGGTCTGCGTGATTGAATCCTAGTGATTTAATCGCGAAAAATTAGTTTACGACCCGCGACGATCTAGATTGGGTGAATTTGTTTCAACAGTCAATCTTCTAGATGTCTCCAGACCTAGTTGTTGGGATATTTTGGGTCGCTTTTCCCCCTCTGGTATGGTAGTTCTTTCATTTATGCTACCTTCCTTAAGGATGAACTCCTCCTCCCACATTTCATGGAGACTCCTTCTCCTATTAAAGCACTCACCTTTGCTATGATCTGCTAGTTCTTTTGGTTGGGCAGTTCTGCTATTGCTTTTGAGTTTGATAGATAGCTGATGTGAGTGTGATAAGTGTGGGATTGTTGATAGCTTGTGGAAGGTTATGGAGTGCCCTTAACTTTGTGTTAAAGTTTATGAGTGAGAGAGAGGTATTGTATGTTGGGAGATTCATCCTTGAAGAGTGGATGCTTGAGAAACATTTTGGTTGGACCCTCTAAGAAGGCTTCTGACATCAAGACTTGGTTGTAAGCTTGCTCTTGATTCATTATTAATACAATCAATGATGTTTTCCTATACCTTGTATGTAATTTACTTGATAGCTCATGACTTCTTGATTTTGTGAGTAAATAGATCATTGTTGTTTCTCAATTACGTGCTTTGTTGTTTTCTTGTGTTGTTTTAGGTTGATTTCTCATTAAGGAGAAGGAAATGGAAGCTGGAGCAGCGTAATAGAAATCCATCGACCACCGGTTTGACCTAGGCCTCCAACGATGATTTTTTAAGGAAATCAATTGTTGATTTGTCTTTGTTGTGACTAGACCTACTCTAGAGCTAGAGGGGTTGCCTCTGTCCACAGAGGGAACACTTTCCTACATCACAAGTTGGTGACTCTGCTGGGGAGTCCGTCCTTTGTTTCTCTCTTGTTTTCTTTGTCTTGATTTTGAGTTTGTGTCTCTTGAAATTTGGGGTTAAACCATTAGTCTTTTGGGTTACCTGGTCAATCTGGGAAATCGCTTTATTGTCTATAAGGATAGACTGGTCTTTGTTTGGGAGTTTTCATTTACCTTTCATTGTTTTTAAGTTCGTCGCTGGAAAAAGCTAAACAGTCACACCGACGTCGCATTACCTCTGTTTTGGAAGTCTGTGCGTCACTGAATCCTGTCGTACAGTCGCGACGATTCCTGAAATCGGCTTGTCACGTGAAAGACGTGTACTTTCGCGACAACGTTGCTCTGTTGCTACAACTAGTGGCTAATCGGCACTAGTTGCTAGTGTTATGCCTACGATGATTCCTGTAGAATTGTTTTTTCAATTTTGCCTCTTGAATTCATCAGTCTGGTTAATCCCTTGTTGTCTTTCTCATCTATAGGTTTATTTTAATTGCTTTCATTTAAGGTGTTTACTCTTCGGTTTCATTGAAGTGAATCTTGTATTTTTTGACTTTGTGACCTTCAAGTTTTGAATTATTTGGATTGGTTACTTGTCTATCCAAAGATTCATCTACAACCCTCCTGTTGGTTTGCTTGAGGTTTTTTTTCCATTGCTTGTTTCTTGTTGATTGGTGTTTAGTGTTATTTATTGAACCAATTTTCATATTGATTTGATTTTTTCACTACCAGACCTAGATTACAATTGTTTGGATCAATTGGTTTCACGCTTGCGTGTTTGTTTTCTTAGAATTCAAAACTATCAAAATCAAAAGATTGTATTCATTAGTATGCAAAAGTGAAAGTTCATTTTGCATTCCAAGTTTGTCATGTTTGAAAAATTAGAAGGCAAATTTTAAATCTCTCCTTAGTAGTATCGATGCACTGTAGGGATTGATGTGTTTATACATTGTGTCTCTTGAGTGACTGAATTTGCTGATCTTGGTTTTGTCTTGGTTCAGGAAAGAAATCTCTACCCTTCTGTAAGTAGGAGTTCATCGAAGTGAAAGATGCTTTACTCATTCTAGCCGCATCCTAGGTTTTGATATACATATGGTAAGGCCTGGAAATTGAAACATAATTCAAGATCAACTCTAAAATGAACTGAATAAATCTAACAATGCATTGGAACATAATGCACATTATTTAGAGGTATAGGCTAGAGACGTGCTCCGGTTTTGTTAAACCTAATCACTATTGCTTTCACTTAAGGTTGGGTGATTCCTCCTTCTGTGACTCAATAGCTGCTAGTACGGACTTGCGCTCCCAGTACCATTGAGTATATGTTTGGAGACCCCACTAGGTTATCATCATATATCCTTAGGAAGCTATGTCTATCACCTTTCAAACCGTAACGCACCAAACACAACATTCGGGAAGATTGACTGTCGTATGGAAAGTCCTTGGTTTTCATATGATCGCCAAGGTGTATATGCAGTTTTATGGGTTGTTTGGTATACCTTTTGCCTAGTTCTCCAGAGCAGTCACTTTCATTCCTTTTCATACTCCTTAAAAGAAAAAGTCCATCTGAGCACTTCTCCTTTCAGGCTCATTAACTATTCAAAGGCGACTAGAGTCATCTCTTCATCCTTTTCTCGACTCTCTAAAGATGAAAAGGTCAAGTTTTGTTCCTGTGTCTTAAAATTTATTCGGCCACGTTCACATTTACCTTGT
The DNA here is from genome assembly GCA_000404065.3 of Pinus taeda. NCBI lineage: Eukaryota > Viridiplantae > Streptophyta > Pinopsida > Pinales > Pinaceae > Pinus > Pinus taeda. Next base: position 288,358 of record APFE030708775.1, read on the forward strand.
TAGATATTGTTTGCATTTTAGTTTGCGTAGGGTTAATTTCCTTACTCATTAGTTTTCCCTAGGGTTTTGAGTTAAATCATCCTAGCGGAATGACTGATCCCATCCCCCATTCCAAGTGACCAAGGATCTCCATCTTCAACCGCTTCTGAGGTATTAGTTGTTAGTGATACCCTTCCTATTATTCCAAGTATCCAACCGCTTAACTCTCGCGCTCTAGAGGATGAGTCTTATGATATTCATTGAAACCCCATTTGGGAGCCTTCTGAAGAAGACTTTCCCATTACTCCTCCTGGTGTTTCGGTCCCGATGTCCTCCTTCGACATGGATGAGACAAACCCTGTCTCTGGTGAAGAAACCTTTATGACAAGATGTGAAATCCCTGTATCTATGGAAACTTCACCCTTCTCTGTCTCCTCTCTTGGTATCTCGTAGCCTTACACTATAATGCTTTGGTAGAAATCATAGGTTGTAGATCTCCCCTGACGAGTTCCATGTGGTCTTGTACCGTCACATTGATTTCGGAGCCTTTTACAACCCAGATTCACAATGTAACTATCACATCTATTTCGACTATTCCAACCATTTTTGTGGCTTCTTCAACCCCTATTGTCAATGCCATCACTGCATTTTCAGTGGTGAATAATGTTGCTAGACCTCCAGCTGGTCCTACAAATAGTGGTCTGTCGGCATCCGCATCTGGAGTTGTTAATCCTACCCTGACTACCCCACCTTCTTCTGGTTCCATTCCAGCAAGGGGGGCATATGATCAATATTTCGAAGCTCTTCAGAATATGGATCCACATAATTTGTTTCATTATTATGATCCTCGAGGAAATCATATCTATCACTTCGGATGTATGCCATCTAAACCCACGGTTGAGGACTTGGTTCCATTGTCTGTTTCTTGGGGTAGCACCACCTATCATGGGGGCCAAGCAAAACCTTCGAATGTTCAAGGACCACCCTATCAAGGTCAGCCATATTATGGGTAACCTTATTTATGGCAACCTGTTGGCCCACAAGGACAACCCTTTGAGGGACAACCTTCGGCCTTCAGTGGTTCATCCTTTACATACTTCGGGCAACCTTTTGGTAACCTAGGACAACCTTACGTGCAACAAGGCCAACCTAGTATCCAATAAGGCTACCTTTCTGGGCAAGTCGGTCAGCCTCACATTCAGCAAGGCCAATCGAATATCCAGCCTAATCAACCCTCTGGACAAATTGGTCAGCCTCAGAGCCAACAAGGCCAACCGATTGTCTAGTCTGCTCAACCATTTGGTTAGTCAAGGCAACCCTCGATTGTGTAAGGTCAATCCAACACCCATGAAGCTCAACCTTCTGGGAAAATGGGTCAACTTCAACCTTAACCAGGTCAACCTTCTACCCAGATGGCTCAGTCTCAGTTCTCCCAAGGACATCCATCTGGGCCTGCTCAATCAGGCACTCAAACGCTCGTTTCTTCTCAAGCTCCACCCAGTTTTCAGCCCCAGCCTAGGCTCTAGACCCAGTCTAGTCTTCAAACTCAAGTTGGGCCCTAAAATTGACCTGCTCAACAAAATACAGCCTAGCCCCCAGGCTCAGTTTGGAGCCCAACAGCCTTATGGTTTCCAGGAACCCCACAGGAAAACTCAATTTGCCCCATACCAAAATTATCAACAACCATAGGTTAACCCTTATCAAAATTTTTAGAAACCATATGTTGTTGCTATGAGTCAGGTTGGTAATCAGTGGAATGCAAGGGGTCAAATCCAGGGTCAACCATCTAGTTACAGTTATAACCCCTATGGACAAAATCCCTACAAACAAAACCCTTACGGGCCAATTTCATCCAAACAAAATCAATGGGGGCAAATGGGAACTAGATGGAACTCTGGTGTTGTTTCTTACCCACTGCCTCAGATGTCCTTCAACCCTCAATTACCCTTTTTGACGACGTTGGAATTACTGGATGTGTCCAAACTAACCAATGATCCTATCCTTCATAATCCATATTGGCCACCGGTTCCAACTAAGATTCTCGGTGATTGTCCCAAATTGGATGGTAAAGATGGACAAGATCCCTAAGCTCATGTCATGACCTATCATCTATGGTGTTCATCAAATTCATGGCTTGATGATTCAATATGGCTCTGCCTATTTCAACGAACTCTCACTGGCTTTGCTACCAAATGGTACATTGAGTTGGCTTGCGAACTTTTCAGGACTTTAGCTCATTGGCTATGGCATTTTTATCTCACTTTCAGTTGCCGATTCGATATGAAATGGGCACACACCTCCTCACATATTTGAATCAGAACATGGCTATGCATATCTCTGATCACATCCATGAATGGAGATGTTATCGTCGTTTAACTAAGTTCTGGATCCCTGACCAGCTTCTGGCCGACTGGTTTACAACCTCATTCATCAGTCCGATAGCCCGGGACATTGCTATGGGGTCATGTGTAACTGAAGAGCAGGCCATTGCACGTGCTCAGTACCTCGACTTGGTTTACTCCTAGTCTGGTACACTATATGATTTTTATTTGCTAGACGCTTCATGACCCAGAACTTCCCAAGCTCCATCAACACCATCTATTGATGGTGTCATACGTTCTGTTAATGTGTCCTCTCAAAACGCTCCTGCCAACGCTAATGGTGTCATGCTTCTCATGCTTCATCCAATTCTGTAAAACTTCTGAGGTTAACATCGTTCAGTCCACTGCGGCAGATAAACCCTCGAAAGGTAAGAAGAAGGGAAAAGGAAAGAATAAAGTCGATCAACCTAAGTAGGATCCCCCTAAGCCTCCAGCCGAGGAAGGTACCAACCGCAAACCTAAGTAACCTTGTCTTATTTGTGACAAGGATCACTATACTAAAGACTACCCAAGGCGTTCTAAGGTTAGTAATTTGTTAAAAGGTTCCCCTGGGACTCCTGTTGTGCTTAAAGAGCCTTTTCCCTCGTAGCAAACTCAAATGGTGGCTGACCCATCTCAATCCTCTTCCCCATTTGGCTCTCAAGTTTTTATGGTTAGGACAATTCCCGTCCATATTAGTACACAGTCAAAAGAGTATCCTTCTTCCACCGGGAAGGAAACTGAGGTTCCCTCTAGTGCTCCTTCATCTAGTTCAGGTCCACTCCATATTGAGCGACCTAGTATTGAGTTGGTCATTCGACCTCCTCCTAAAGGAGTGCTCTGGAAGTCTTCTTACAACCCTAATGCTCATTCTGCTCAACATCATAGCATCTTTGAGGACTTAGCCCAAGCTCCTTCAGCTATTTCTACATTAGAGGTCCTTCAGAGTTGTCCCTCCCATAGGAAGTCATTGTTATCGGCCATAGGTGGCATTGATCCGGCTGACTCACAATTGATCACTTTTGACCTAGAAAATCATGTACCAAGACTGCCTCACCAAATAGCCTTCCTTATTCAAGTCATCATCAATTCTAAGACTATTCATCGCACTGTTATTGATGAAGCCACTTCTACTTGCATCATGTCTATTGCTTGTTGGAAGGTTATTGGTTCTCCAACCCTGAGCCAGTCTCCAAATACCTTGGAAGCCTTTGATGGGAGAGATTCCCATCCTTACGGTATACTCCCATGTCTACCTATTACTCTAGAAGGGAAGATGATCGAATTTGAGGTCAAAGTTGTTGATGCCAATTTGACTTACAACCTCCTTTTAGGACGAAGCTAGACCTATGCCATGCGAGCCGTGGCCTCATCTCTATTTCATGTCCTTCATTTTCCCCATCAAGGGAAGATTGTCATAGTAGATCAACTGTCCTTCTTCGCCTCCTCTTCTTCTGATTGCAATGTGCCTTTCGTGGAGCATACCGCCATTCCATATGAGAGTGTGGGTGCTGGACATTTTAAAGATCCTGCCCTCATGGGTGTTTTTTCACTCCCACCTCTAAACATCGCTCCCATCAGTATGATTTCTTTTTGTTCTGATCCATGGGTTCTTCCCCTCACTGATCAAATAGAATCTTGGGGTGATTTCATGCCATTGAGTCCTACGGAGCTCAACTACGTCAAAATTGTTTCTACATCAGCTTCATTTTTGAACCTACTCCTTCGAGTAGGGCTCTCGACTCATACGTCCAATCCCCTTCGCTTGGAGATGGCGCTTCTTTGGATCCCTTACAGGAAGTCTTTCCTTCATATGAAGCAATTATTGAGACTATGTCTTCTGAGGAACCCCCTTGGTATGATCACCACCATCGTTCCTCGTTTCTCCCTACCCATGGGGTTATGCTTACTTGTCTTGAGCAGTTTGCTTCTTGTGTCCCCTCCCAACCCCTTCAGACACCTATTCAAATCCATGAAGTTTTTTCTGAGGGAAATATGGGGAACATTACACAAACTCAACCTATCAACATCTCTGTTAATCCGGGGGTTGTCAAGTACATCCACATTGGAGTAACCTGTACTCCGGAGGAGATTCGGCTTTATACTGATCTTTTTAGAGAATTTCATGATGTTTTTGCTTGGTCATATGAAGAGATGCCTAGCATCGATCCTAGTATCGTGGTGCATGAAATACCTACGTATCCAAGTACTAGACCTATTTGATAACGTTTACGCCCCATGCACCCCCGAAAGGCTGTAGCTATCAAAGTGGAAGTTGAAAAGCTTCTTAAAGCTAGCTTTATTTACCCTATCCCGCTTACAGATTGGGTTTCTAATCTTTTCCCTATGACCAAGAAATAGGGCACTATTAGGGTATGTGTTTATTATCGTGACATTAATTGTGCCTATCCCAAAGATAATTTCCCCACACCTTTCATTGACCAACTCATTGATGAGTGTGCTGGGAGCGGGATTTATTCATTTATGGATGGCTTCTTTGGTTACAACCAGATCAATATATCACCCATAGATCAACACAAGACCACCTTTATCTGTCTGTGGGGTACTTTCACCTATAAGAAACTCCCTTTCGGTCTAAAAAATGCCAATGCTACCTTCCAACGTGCAATGCCTTACGCATTCCACGATATTCAGCACATTGTACAGCCTTACCTAGATGACTTGCCAACTCATTCAGAAAAGTGCTTGGGCCATCCAAAACACCTTCGTGAAATCTTTCTTCGTTGTCAACACTATCGTATTCGCCTTAATCCATATAAATGTTTCTTCTGCATTGAATCTGGCAAACTTCTTGGGTTTGTTGTCTCCAAAGAGGGTATCTACTTGGATCCCCTTAAAGTTGAAGCCATCTTGAATCTTCCTCCCCCTGCTTCTTTGCAACAATTGCACATTTTGCAGGGTAAAGCAATTTTTTACGTCGTTTTATTCCAAACTATGCTGAAGTAGCTAGAGGCTATAAGCGCTTATTAAAATAGGATACCCCTTTTGTCTAGGATGTTGTTGCACAAGAGTCATTCGAGCAGCTCAAGGTGCTCCTTGTTTCTTCTCCGTTGTTACATCCGCCTAATTATCACCATGACTATACTCTTTATTTAGCCACTACCGATAGCACTATGAGCATGGTTCTAGTCCAAGACGATGATGATGGTACTGAGCATGTTTTCTACTATCTCAGCCGCAATCTACTCAATACGGAAGCTCGATATGCCTATGTCGAGAAGTTGGCCTTGGCCGCTGTTCATGCCATCCAACGTTTCCGTCACTATATATTGTTTCACACCACGACGGTGATTTCTGATTGCAACCCAATGACGTACATATTGTCACGTCAGTTACTAGGGGGTAAATACTCAAAGTGGATTGTCATCCTTCAAGAGTTCGACTTGGAGTTCACTATAGCCAAGTCTAGGAAATCCCTCATTTTCGCTGAGTTGCTCTACTCCCTACCATTTGCAACTATGCCCTCTCTATCAGAGGACCATATTCTGGACGAGTTTCTATTTTTGATTAGCACCCTTAGTCCATGGTATGGGGATATTATTATCTATTTTCAGATGTCCTCCTTTCATTCTGATTTATCTAAGGATGCTCGGCGATATATTCGCCATCATTCTCAACTATATCTCATTATTGGGGACACCCAGTACCAGGTCGGCGATGACTCTATTCTCTGTTCTTGTTTGACATTTGAGGAAGCCGAATGAGTCTTCAATGATTGCCCCTCTGGCACCTATACAGGTCATATGTTTGGGTATGCTACTGCTCAAAAGATCCTCCATGTTGGTTATTTTTTGCCATCTATTTTCAAGGATTGCATTCTCACCGTCCGCTCTTGTCATGCATGCCAAATCTACCAACGAAAGATGCATGTGCCCCCTACTCCTTTGCACCTTGTCATTACTATTGGCCCTTTTTGCAAATGGGGCATTGATAATATGACCTATAAACCTCACTCGGCTCAGGGTCATGAGTATATCATCATTGTTGTTGATTATTTCACAAAATGGGCCAAGGCGATGCCTACACTGGCTAATGACGGTAAGATGACGATGCAATTTTTATTTAATCATGTCATTTCATGTTTCGGAGTCCCTCAGGCTATCGTCCCTAATCACAGTTCTAATTTCCATAATCATATGATGACCAAGTTAACAACCCAGCTGGGCTTGCGACATGATAGTTCGACGTCGTATTATCCTCAATCCAATGGCCAGGTAGAAGCTGTCAACAAAGTTTTAGTCACAATGCTTCAATGCACCATTGGCATGCACAATTTCAACTGGCATCTGATGTTGTTTTTTGACTTATGGGCCTACTGAAATTCCATGAAAGATACCACCGGGTTCACCCCATTCCAATTAGTTTATGGTATGGAGGCCACTCTTCCAATTGAGTGTGAAATCCCTTCGTTTAAATTAGCCATCGAATTACTCTCAACCACTACTCTGGTAGAAGAATGTCTTCTTTACCTAGAATGGTTAGACGAGACCCGTGGACTAGCCTCTCTAGTCATTGAAGCATAGAAGAAGAGAGTGAAAACTCACTTCGACCAAAATGTTCATCCTCCTTCTTTTGTTGAAGGAGACCTAGTACTGCTCTATGATCAAGCAAATGATAAGTTGGGGGTAGGAAAATTCGAGCCTATGTGGCATGGGCCCTACATTGTGAAACATGTTTTGCAAAAAGGGGCTTATGAGCTTATTGATTACGAAGGGAATCCTCTAGATAAGCCCCAAAATAGGCTTTATCTAAAAAAATATTATGCATGAATCTCGTGCATCTAATTTTTACATACATGTGTTTTCAGCATGTGTGTTTTCAATGTGTGTTTGCTTGTATGGCTTGGTGTGTAGGCGTAATCGCCACTTATTGTGTTTTTTTACTTCTTCTGCAAATGTTTGCTACACCTTACTTTGGTCTCGCTGATGGTACCTACCATAGTACCCGGAATCTTTGCTCTATGGCATGGGTGATCTACGATCCTCACGGTGAGTTAGTAGACCTTTAGGGAATTTGTCTGGGTTGAACCACAAACAATGTCATTGAATACAACATTGTTATTGAGTTACTGACTGAGGCAGTTAACCTCGATATTCTTGCATTGGTTGTGAACCTGGATTCTCAACTTGTTGTCAACCAACTTAACGAGCATTATTCCGTTAGAGATCATTGGATTTTAAGGTTTTATTTACGTGTTAAATTATTGGAAATAAGTTTTGATTTTGTTACATATCAACACATTCCAAGGAGATTAAACACTTTAACTTATGCATTAGCAAATCATGTATGTGACAAAAATTTACGCAACATGTAATGAAACATTGTATAGAAGTATTTGAACAAAATAATGAACCATAAGATAGCATATATATATATATGTGTGTGTGTGTGTGTGTGTGTGTGTGTGTGTGTGTCATGTAGTGCACCGAGGCGCTAAAAAAATAAGTGTATATGTCAAAAAATAGAGTCTGTGTACATCCACATGTCTCTCAAAAAATCAACAGAAAGTAAAACCTAGACATCTACTACGGTGGTTTATACTCTTTATAGTAAACCACTACTCATGTGACTCGTCTCAAGAGTCTATGCACCCTAGTATCACTCCTACTGTATTTATCTGATACTCTATGGGGACCTCTTCGATCCCACTGTAATTTGGGATCCCCTCTGTGAGGCCCTCAAGGTTACAGGCTACCATCTCAACTGAACTGCCAGCTGGGGGAACCAAGGCCAGCTCTTTGATGCATTGTGGATCCCTCCGTGCCTTCGAAGCTAGTCCCACGGGCCTCTTTGGTCCCACATCTATAAGTAACATAAGATACATCATTAAGACATATGCATGATAAAATCCCAAAATGCATCATAAAAAACAAAATACAAAAATAGTGTGATCAAGTGTTTTACCTCCATCATCCCATGGCTCACCAATAGGAAGCATCATGTCGAGATCCCCATGAAAATCCATACCTGTGTATGGCCAATCCTCGACAAAGATCATCTAGCGATCTAGCCACTCTTGGAATAGTGTCCCCCATGACACTGGTTAACCGCCACCCCCTCGCGGCATGACATGTGCCCAGCGAGTGATCCGGGTCTCCTGTAGTCTAGGTCCATCTAAGTCCATGTCTTGTAACTGAAGTGATGGCACTTGCTCCAGCATGAGAAGGATCAGAATAGACCGTAACTGAACGGCTTTGCCTCCCTGCAACGACACTTGATGAGCTGCCTCTTCATGTTACTGGCCACTGCTTCAGCCCAATTGTACATGATCAGGTTAAGGCAATCAAGAGCCAACCAGAGGTGGGTCTTTGTTGCCTCGTGTTGGGCTTGAGAGCCTGCTACTCTCATCACCATAAGTAAAACTGAGTGGAGAATCATGTCTTCTACTGTTGGGATCTTCAATTTCCCACTAGAGTTTGATTTATGTGCCCCTAGGCACACCCGTGCTATCAACATGTCTAGTGATTTGTTGGTGACTCGTTGGCTCTCTAAGATCGGCCTCTCACCACGACAAGACAATCCAGTCATGAAATATATATCCGTAGCATCGAACTCAATGTCTTTCCCCCAGATGACGAACTTTCCATTCGTCAAGTTCCAAGAGCGAATTAGCAACTCTAACAAATCGGATTGTGCCTGAAGATGTGGTGTGAGGAAGAATTTAATAATCCACATTTGAGTAAAGTTCTTCGGCACCTGAGATCATTGAATACTTGTTCATCATTGATATCATGAATTCTTTCTTGCCATACAAATTCCATATTTCCCTACATCAAAAGGAAAATGAATTAGAGCTCTTTTCATAAGTTTAAATCCATAAATTATAAAAATTTCAACTTTATGATGTCGTTGTGGCTGTTTTCCAAATAGCGGTGATGACTCAAGCTCAATAGTTCATTTTTCCCATGATTGTCGCAAGAGTACATCTATCTCTCGCGACGATCCCAATGGTGGTACGTGTTACCACGCTCGGTCGTTGCTAACCAGAGCGGATCTTCTGCGATGACTGAGAGGTGGACTCAAATTTGAGGACTCAAATTTGAAAATCTACCTAAAACCACCTATATAACACCAAATTGTATGAAAAAACTACTAAAATGCAGCGCAAGGAGGAATTTACTTACTTGGATAAAGTTTCAGGTAAAACTGTGGACCATTGATATCAGAATCGACTTTGGGAGTCCACTCAGGTTTATACTCCAAAATGCCAAGATAATAATGCACAATGTAAATGTAAAAAATAGAGTTATCACACCCCCCTTTTATAGTGTTTTTTGAAAAAAATTAGAAATTATACTTTAGGGTGTGGGTTTTTTTGTTTATATTGGATTTTTAATTAGGGTTTTCTTGGGTTTTGACCTAATTTCCTCATATATAATCTATTTATGTGGAATGGATCTTATGGTGTAATGTTTGGTGCAGAAATAAAGATGGTTGGCCCATATCATGGTCTGTATACACTTGGTCCATATTTTCCACGAAATCCTCTTTAAGCTCTTTTCCGACTTAAAGACGAAAATATTGTCGATTTATTCCTTTTGACTCGTTAAATGAAATAAGAGGCAGTCCACTTTGAGCTCTTTTATGACCGTATAAATGTGAAAAGATTGGAGGACATTTGTCATTTCAAGTTTGATATTGGTTTCAAAACAATGTGTCTTCAATCACTTTTCTACTCTTTCGGATCGAGGTCACTAATTACGAAAAGTACTCCTTGATCGTAATGGTCAAGCGGTTCTCTCGAGTATTATTTTATAATTTTTCAGGCTTGAGGGACACAAATCTACAAAAAGTGACCCCCATAGAGTTTTCTCTTCTGTGTCTTTTTCAAACTCTCTAAATGTGAAAAAGACTCTGAGTTTTACTTATGTTGGACTCGTTAAACCCTGACAACATTGGAATTGTCACCATGATGAGACTCGAACTTCTCCACCCTAGGGCTCATTAAACTATTACTAGGTTGGATTTGACCAAAGGTAAAACTTATATTGCAAGCATATGCTATCCCATTCAAGCTTGTTTTCGAAAATAATTGGGGTACTCACCAGCAATGGTGGGGGAAAATTTGGAAGTCGTCATTGGTTATTTGCGGCAGCTAGTCACTCTTGAACATCAACAATTTTGCTTCTTGTCGAGTTGGGATATCCACACATAATCATTTGGCCTTTCGTGGTTTTAGGTTTCCATTTTACCTCATTCCATCTTATCTGTATTGCCTCCATCAAGCCTTTGATCCCTTGGTACCAAAATGTTGCTGCGTTCCGAAGTCGTGTTGCCGATATGTTCAAGAGTATAATCCTTCTGCAGTTCACACCCTTATGTCCTCCTCTGATATTTTTGTTTCACCATCTACCACTTGTTCCTTGTCTCGTTCCATTGATGTGGGAAACATCATGGCCCTCCTGTGATGGATTGTCTCCTGTCAACGCCAGCTCATTATCCAGGAGATTGATCTAGAGATCCCCTTCGGTACCTTGGAACTTGCATGCCTCAATGGCAAGTTCTTCACACCTAAAGATAGAATTTCCTCATTGGTCTTCGATTGGGTGATTCCACAGGTGTTCAACTTCAGTTCATTTTTCACACCTAGTGGATTGTACTAGACAGTACCTTGAGAGCCATTGACATTATTGGTGGTTTCTCTCATGCTTGTTAATGGTTTACTTCATTTACCAGTAATCAAGCAACTTTCTATCATGTTTTTAGGTTTTAACCCCGTACAAAAATTACCTGCATATGAATTCTAAAACACAAAAAAAAAAAAAATGCAAGAGCATAACACATAAAACACATATACACAAAGATTTTCCCATTGGATCCCAAAATCGGGACTACCAGCTTGATTTTTCATTATGTTCCTTCAATGTTATAATACATATTTGTACATGTCGAAGCATCTAATACAATGGACCAAAAACCATTGCATCTAATATCATGGACCGAAAACCATCGCATCCAATACCATGGACCAAAAAACCATCACGTCCAAAAAACATGTGCAAAAATCATGTACAAAACCATAAGTGGATCTGCCCAACCTAACATAGGATCCAAAATCAAAATTTTTTGGGGCGCTGCCCTGAACCCCACAAAGTGGGGTTATGGGTACCCCTCAAACCCCCTATTAACTATGTGGAAAGAATATAACACAACCCAACATTCTCCCACTTTTTGTTTTCTTTCCAAAGGGGGCCACAGGAGAGCTTGGTCATTTTTCCAACCCTGAAATGCCCATTGTTTCTCTACACCAGGAGAAATTCTCAGAGCTCACAAAATTTTTCAATGCATCTATAGTATTCTTCAAAGTGTCCAGCTTTACCAGAAACATCTTTTCGTCTTCTATCATATCCCTCACATAGTGATACTGAACATCATTGTGCTTTGTCTTTGAATGATATTCAAGGTTCTTTGCCAAGAAAATTGCACTTTGGCTGTCACAGTCTATCCTTATAGCTTCCTATACTAACCCCATACTTGAACACAATCTCTACAACAAAACTGCTTCCTTGCTTGCATGAGTGGTTGCCATGTATTCTGCCTCTGTAGTTGATAGTGCCACTATATATTGTTTCTTACTCATCCAATTAACTGCACCTCCAAATAGGTTAAACACATACCCACTTGTAGATCTTCTCTGATCCAGATATCGAGCCCAGTCTACATCAACAAAGCCATGAATATACAACATTTTGTCCAATCCTGGTCTTCCTTGGTAGCGAAAACCATAATCACTATTTCCATGCAAATACTTGAAAACTCGCTTCACTATTGTCCAATGCTCCTTTCCTGGTTTTGACATAAACCTGCTCAACATTCCCACTGCATGTGAAGAGTTTGGCCTAGTACAAACCATCACATACATTAGGCTACCGAATGTACTTGCATATGGAACATGTGACATGTCCTCTTCCTCTTCTTGTGTCTTGGGACGTTGTTCAACAGATAACTTTACACCTATAGGAATAGGAACATTCACCGATTTACTATCCTACATATTAAACCTCTGCAATATTGTCTTGACATACTTCCTCTGGTTTAACCAGATCTTCCTCTTTTCCCGATCTCTTTTAATTTCCATGCTTAAAAGATAGTTTGTAGCACCAAGATCTTTCATGTTGAATTTGGAGGACAATTAGGTCTTCAAATCCTAGATAATTTCTTTGTCATTTCCAACCAGCAACATATCATCCACATACAAGACCAGATAAATAACACGGTCACCAATTAATTTAAAATACACACAATGATCTACTTTGCTTCTGGTGAAGCCAAGTCCCCATATAAATGTATCAAATTTCTGATACCACATCCTTGGTGACTGTTTTAACCCATACAGAGACTTCTTTAACTTGCATACCAGTTCTTTCTTACCCTTCACCGCAAAGCCTTTAGGTTATTTCATGTAGATCTCCTCTTCTAGATCCCTGTGAAGAAATGTTGTCTTCACATCCATCTATTCTACCTCAAAATCATAAGTGATAGCAACAGATAAAAGTAATCTAATAGAAGTTATCTTGGAAACGGGAGAAAAAATATCACCAAAATCAATTCCCGACGCCTAGGAATAACCTTTTTCTACCAACCGAGCTTTGTATTTATCTACTTTTCCTTCTACATATGTCTTCTTTTTGAACGTCCATTTGCTACCAATGGTTTTCCTTCCAATCGACAACTCCACTAGTTCCCAAGCCTCATTTTTGTGCAAAGATGCCATTTCATCAACCATGACCTCTTTCTAGAGTTTTCCATCCTTTGAATCCACTGCTTCCTTCATAGTTCTGGGATCATCATCAGTAATAGATAAAGAAAAATTTGAATAGAGAGCAGATGGACTATACCTTTCTGGCTACCTTCTTTCTCGAACTGACCTCCTTACACCCAGAGTTTGTGGCTCTTCAGCTTCTGATTCCTCCTCTACTGTAGAGTCTGGTTCTTCCTCCTTTAGCTCAAACTCTATCTTCTCAGGTTCCTTTTTTTGGACTTCATGTTTAATAACATCTTTCACCTCTCTAAACACCACATCTCGACTGTACACAATCTTCCTTTTTACTGGGTTCCAAAGCTTATAACCCTTCAAACCATCCTTATACCCAATAAAGATGCACTTTTCAGATTTACTATCCAACTTGGTTCATTTCTCCTTTGGAACATGTACATATGCATCACATCCAAATACCCTCATATGTGAAAGAGAGGGTTTCTTACTAGTCCATACCTCTTGTGGAGTCTTATCCTCCAATGCTGATGAAGGTGACCTGTTGACCAGGTAACATGCAGTATCCACTGCCTCTGCCCAAAATTCCTTCCTAACTTGGCACCACTGAGCATGCTTCTTGCCCTTTCCATCAATTTCTTATTCATTCTTTCTGCAACTCCATTTTGTTGAGGTGTATATGGAGTAGTCTTCTACCATGCTATACCACCCTTCTTACAGAATTCTTCAAATTCCTTACTGCAAAACTCTCCACCATTATCTGTCCTCAACACCTTAATCTTCTTCTCTATCTGGTTTTCCACCAGAGCCTTGAATTCTTTAAACCTGTCAAAGACTTCATATTTCTTCTTAAGGAAATATATCCATGCATTCCTTGAGAAGTCATCTATAAATGATACATAGTACATAGAATTACCTAGTGATGGAACCTTCACAGTTCCAAACACATAACTGTGCACAAGTTCTAATATCTATTTCACCCTCTTACTTCCAGAGGGAAAACTCACCCAATTCTACTTCCCATATACACAATTTTCACAAAAATCAAAATCCAGAGAGATATTACTCATACCTTCTACCATACCTTTACCATGAAGTATTCGAAGGCCCTTCTCTCCAATATGTCAAAGCCTTTGATGCCACAACATGGTCCTCTCTCCAGAGATGACTAGATTTTCTACTCCACTATAGGAACCACATAACTTTTGCACCCATCAACAACAGTGCTACCTTGCAGCTTGTACAGAGTTCTAGTCTAAACTCCCCGCATCAATCCTAGTGCTCCCCAAACCATCTTACAGGTATCCTTCTCGAACACTGTTTTTACACTGCAATGTAGGAATATGTAGAACACCCGCAAGTGTTCTAACCCTTCCACCTTCCAACTTCAATTTTACTTTTCTGCGACCAATGATTCTAGCCTTCCTATCATCCCCCAAGAAGACATCACCACCATCATATTTCTCATACTCACAAAACCACTCTCTATGGGGAGTGAAGTGAAAGGATGCACCTGAGTCAATCAACCATGTGTCATGAACTACATGTGTAATTGAAGAAGCCAAGTACACATCCCCACCTTCATCTGAGGTGTTTTTCACCTCTGTAAAAGGAGCATCATCAGATCCCTTTCCTTTATTAGGAGATTTATATTTACAGTCCCTTTTGGAGTGCCCTTCCTTTCCACATTTCCAGCACACCACCTTTACATGTTTTCCTAGAGATTTACATCTCCCTCTAGATTTCGATCTCCCACTCAATGATTTATTTTTGTTTCTATTATGGGGCCATCCTTGTATAGACAAGGCATCACCATTCTATCTCTCCATATTTTTCCATCTCATCTCCTCCATCAGCAAGGATGAGACTATTTCATCAAAATGCAAGGGAGTTGCATTGATACCTATTGCAATAACTAGAATATCCCACGAATCTGGTAGATAACACAAAAAACTGATGCACTTATCTTCATCTGAAATTTTAACATCAATAGATGCTAACTGACTTACCATAGTATTAAATGCATTCAAATGCTCTATCACCGAGTCTCCATCTTTCATCATCATGTTATACAGTGTTTTCCGCAGGAACAGTTTATTCACCAGAGACTTAGATTGGTACAAAGTCCCTAACTTGTCCCACAAAGCTTTTGTCGTAGCTTCCCCTGATACATTCAACAATACTAAATCTGAGACACATAATCATATTTTTCTCTTTGCCTTCCTATCCAACTTCTTCCATTCTTCATTGGTGACTCCCATTGGTTTAGTACCTCGATCTACCACAATCCACTGATCTTTATCCACCAATAGATGCTCCATCTTGAGTTTCCACAACTCAAAACTCTGACCATTAAATTTCTTGATCTTTATCTTTCTACCACTCGCCATCTTCTTTCACCACCAGAATCGATCTCGCAGATATCACACTGAACAGGGTCTACCACAGGCCCGAGCAAAACCCCTCAGCAACAAAGGCATCCCCTTGAAGCCAAAAACAACTTTGATTCCAAATGTAGGTTTTAACCCCGTATAGAAATTACCTGTATACGAATTCTAAAACACAGAAAAATAAACAATGCGAGAGCATAACACATAAAACACATATACATAGATATTTTCCCACTGGATCCCAAAACCAAGACTACTAGCTTTATTTTTCATTATGTTCCTTTCAATGTTATAATACATATTTATACATGTCGAAGCATGCAATGCCATGGACCGAAAACCATTGCATCCAATACCATGGACCAAAAACCATCGCGTCCAATACCATGGATTGAAAAAACACCACGTCCAAAAAACATGTGCAAAAATCATGCACAAAACCATAGGTGGGTCCACCCAACCTAACATAGGGTCCAAAATTAAAATTTTCTGAGGCAATGCCACAGGCCCCATAAAGTGGGGTTACGGGTACCCTTCAAACCCTCTGTTAACTACGTGGAAATAATATAACACAACCCAACAACTTTCAGCTTCAGCAAATCCGTTCACATGATAGAACTTGTACTATGATCAGTTGGGTTTTGAGACCCTTAACTAATATTACATATGTTTGGGCTCCATGGATTGGTTCATGACTACATATATGACTCTTTGATGGATGGTTGTGACCATACCTTTGTCATTATTATGGTCTTATCAACTGGGTGGCTACGTTCATACTGCAGACCAAGTTTCATATGTCTTTTGGATGGCTACACCCATGCCTAGAATATATTTATTTCACTATCACAAATATCAGTTGTACTTATGCCTGCACAATCTTCAAGGTGGTTCTAGTTCAGACAGTTTCGTAAAGAATTTCACCCCTCCCACTCTCTCGAGCTTCACGCTTTAGGGGGACATCTATTACACAATAATTTGTCACTGTCCTCGTCTCAGTCCTTTTGCTGTGTCATGTGTCAAATAAACATGTTCATATCTCCCCACTGATGTAAGAAGATTAAGCAAATGCTCTCTACTGCTGACAATTGACCCTCATTTCCCTAAGTTTCTACCTCGTCGTGAGTAAAACCTTAATATATGCAACGCTCCCATGTGCATAACGGCTTCATCATGACTCCATCACAGGAGTACATATGTTTCCCATGAAGGTCGGATTTCTATACCTGGTGCGAGGTTACGAGTTGTATATAGCGACGATGGGTCTGCATGCATTACCTCCTAGCGATGTCATTGCGAAGAATTAGTTTACGGACTGCGACGATCTAGATGGGTGAATTCATTTCAATAGTCTGTCTATTGGATGTCTCCAGACCTGGTTGTTGGGATAATTTTGGTCACTTTTCCCCCTCTGGTATGGTAGTTCCATCATTTTTTCTACCTTCCTTAAGGATGAGCTCCTCCTCCCACATTTCATGGAGACTCCTTCTCCTATTAAAACACTCATCTTTGCTATGATCTACTAGTTCTTTTGGTTGGGTAGTGCTACTAGTGCTTTTGAGTTTGATAGGTAGCTGGTGTGAGTGTGACAAGTGTGGGATTGTTGATAGCTTGTGGAAGGTTGTGGAGTGCCCTTAACTTTGTGTTAAAGCTTATGAGTGAGAGAGAGGCATTGTATGTTGGGAGATTCATCCTTGAAGAGTGAATGCTTGAGAAACATACTGGCTGGACCCTTTGAAAAGGCTTGCGACATCAAGACTTGCTTCTAAGCTTGCTCTTGATTCATTATTAATACATTCAATGATGTTTTCCTATGTCTTGTATGAAATTTACTTGATAGCTCATGACTTCTTGACTTTTTGAGTAAATAGATCATTGTTGTTTCTCGATTACGTGCTCTATTTTTTCTTGTGTTGTTTCAGGTTGATTGCTCATTAAGGAGAAGGAAATGGAAGCTGGAGTAGTGCAACTGAACTCCATCGGCCACTGGTTTGAGGTAGGCCTCCAACGATGACTTTTTAAGGAAATCAATTGTTGATTTGTCTTTCTTGTGACTAGACCCACTCTAGGGCTAGAGGGGTTGCCTTTGTCTGCAGAGGGAACACTTTCCTGCATCACAAAGATTTACAAAGTATGCATTGCCTCATTTCCTCTCATTTTACTTCAATTAAATGGAGCAACTATGCCTTAGCCCCAAACCCACACAAGTATGATTTGCACACTACAGAATCCTCTCTGTCCCTGGTATTGCACTTGGTTTAGATATATTTTTCTTAGAAGAGGAGCAATGTCTCACTAAATACCTTACATGTTAACTTACCATCTGGTCCCATTACATTTTCCAAGCATTGAGGACATTAATAAAATTTCAAAATTCAATTTGACACTCATTTGATGTAATCACCATGTTCCATCAATTTCAGGTAAACTCTACAAATAAATGTAAGTAATTATTTGGATTGTTTTCATTTATTATAAATTAACAAGTGAGAAAACTACATATGCATCTTTATTTTTAAAGTACAATCATCCAAAAAAACTCATCAAAGACTAAAGATAGGTTAAAACCTTTATAGAGTGAAAAATATTGTTGGTATCCTCCAGAATAACACTACTTTTAGAAGTTGGGTTCAGATTTTAACACAAATGCAAGAGCCAAAGTGAGAAGCTTATTTTAAAGTTTTTATAACATGATATATTATAATTTTTTTTGAAGAAGCACACAATACAAAAAAGTTTTGTATCTAGTATCATTCTAGATAGAGAAAAATACCCATTAGGCTATATATGACATGAGTAAGAATTGCTACCCACCTACTTTCAAAATCATCATGGACATTTAAATATTAAAAAAAAAATTGATTAGGCTACCTATGACTAAATAAGAGTTATTCCCCACCTTTCCAAACTATCATGTACATTTAAGTTATCATATTTTATCAACATCCTTTCTTTGATGCAACACATTGCAACTTTCCATTATATTTATGCATTATATGAGTAGACGTACTTGTAAGGTGCATAAATTCAAAAGTAATTGTCCAAATACCCATGTTTCCACTAAATTAATTATTTAAGTAAGAGACACATTCTATTGTAGGAAGCATGCATCAACCAAACACTGCTCTACTCATAGTTTACAAACCCAACCCGTTTTTCATACACAAACACATTCAAGACTAATCCACAATAACAAACAATGGTCAAAACAATATTCTTCATCAAACATCAACCAATGCATAAACAATGAGGGGACAAGAGACACATAGAATATGAGATCAACCAGGGCCAAAACCTCTCCAACATGAGAGGAAAACCCAAACGAGATCTTCTTCTTATATAGACTTCAATTGACAAATACTAAGACCATGGCCTAGACCCTTGACTCAATGACCTCTCCAAGACCAAGTCACAATCCCCGTTGATTCAACCTCCTTATTTTTCCTTGATTTATTATGATTAGACTTCTTCCTTCAATAACTCGAATATCCTTCAAATTCTATTTCCATGGATAAGATATGTAGTTCTTGGATCTCTTGCATAAACCGCAGAAGATGTGGTTGACCAACCTTTTGAACCTTGATCTTCTTTGCTTGGATGGTATGAACTCTTATTATAATTCAGCGTGTAACCTTGCTTATCTTCTTCCTTGATTCGACTTCTTGGAAAACAACAAGATCTTCGACCTTTTCTGTAGTAGATAGTTCTTCCTTCCTTCGCACGCGTGGATCTATTAGACCTAAAACAGACCCATAAACAACACCAAAATCTTCTCTCTTTGTTTCCTTCTCTTGGTTGGTTATCTTTTCACTTCTTATTACAAACTTACTTAACAAAATTTTCATTTCCACAAATGGAGGATGAGATGCCCTATATATAGTGTTTTGTCCATCAAAAACATGTGCTAGGAAGTGTTAAGGAGTGCTAGTGGAACACAAGGGAGCAATAGGTGAAAATAATGCATGCAAATGAACAATTAAGATGTTGTGACATGAAGTGTTAGTGAGTTCCGAGTGTGCTAAGGAGGGAGTGATAAGGTATGCTAGTAAGTGTTACGGCATATTAGAAGCTAGGGAAACATGCCAAGATGTGTCAGGCACTAAGGTGCGCCAATGCATGCCACAGAGTGTTATGGAGTGCTAGGGAAACATAAGGGAGCACAAGTTTCAAATGCATGGAAATGAATGACTAAGAGTGTGTGAAAAGGAGTGTCAATGAGTTCTAGGTGTGCTATGGAGGGGACGACAAGGTATGTTAGGTGGTGCCAAGAAATGCTAGAGTGTGAGGGCAACATGCCAGGGTATGCCAATGCATGTCAGGGTGTGCCAATGTGTGTCAGGGAGTGTTAGGGAGTGTGACATAAACACACAGGGAAAATAGTTTAAAATGCATGAAAATGAACGAATAAGAGTGTATGATAGGGAGTGTCAGTGAATTCCAAGTGTGCTCAGGAGGGAGTGACAAAGTTATATGTTAGGTAGTTCCAAGGCATGCTAGAGTGCCATGACATGTCAAGGAGTGGTATGATATGATTGGGAGTTTTAAAGCATGCCATGGCATGCAGGGAATGCCAACATGTGCCACATAGTGCCAAGTGATTGTTAGATATGCCAAGTGCCATGCCATGTCAAGGTGTAAACTATGTTTCTTGGTTGTTTTATGGCCATGGTTAGACATGAGCCTTGACTTGGTAACTTCTTAAGTGAGATGAGCTAAGATTGGGCATGAGTAGCCTAGGATGAGTTATAGGCCATTCTTAGGTGAACAAGGGATAGTATAGTTGTAGTATCTATAACTTGGTCAAGATGTTGTAGTCGAGGTAGGACTTGGTTGGTTCCCAAGTCTCAAAACCAATAAGGGTAGTTATGAGGGCATGATAGCTAAGGAGTGCCAGGGCATGCCAAGGAATGAAAAGGCGTGATAGCACATGCCAAAAAATGTCAATGCATGTCTAGGAGTGCTGGGGAGTGTGAGGGCATCACAAGGGAGCAGTAGGTCAAAGTGCATGGAAACAAACGAATAAGAGTGTCTTCTAGGTCTCCCAATGACAAAGTGTATTAAGATAATTTCATAATAAGACTTGCAATAGGTAAGCCTATGATTACAATAAGGGGATGGAAAAAGAAATTTTAGACAAAGGGAGACTTTTGTCTAAGGAAAACACTATTTTTTCAATTACTTGGTTGGGTTCTAAAGTCACAGAAAAAATAAGGTTATCTATGAGGGCATGACAACTAGGGAGCACCAAGGTGTGCAAGGAATGCCAGGAAGTGATAACACATGCTAGAAAATTCCAAGGCATGTTAGTCATTCCAGGACATGCCAGGTGCTAAGGGATTCCAAGAGCTGTCAGGTGCTAGGGTGTGGCACCAACGGATGCTAAGAAGTGCCAGGGAAACACAAGGGAGGACTAGTTTCAATTGCATGTAAATGAATCAATAAGAGTGTGTGATAGGGAGTGTTAGCAAGTTTTGGGTGTGCCAAGGAGGCATTGACTAGGTATATTAGGTAGTGTTAGGGAAACACAAGGAAAGACTAGCTTTAATTGCATGGAAATGAATGAATAATAGTGTATGACATGGAGTGTTACCAAGTTTTGGGTGTGCTAAGGAGGCATCTCTGGACAAATTTTGGGAGGGTTTGGAGAGAACTTTGTGTTTTGGTGCACACTTGCAATTTTTTCCGATTTTTTGTCTAGCAGCATAGCGAGCTCGTGCTTTTCTTCTTCCTCAAGGTTCCAAATGATGTAAAATCAACATTTTTGGAAATATTATGACCCCATCTCAAGCCCCATTTTCCCACTTTCTTGTTCCGGGGCTTAGGTTTTGATAAATTTTCAAAAAAGAGGCCAAAAATCACCTTTTTTCCCCTCTCTTTCCATTCCGTTACACACTTGGAGACATCTTGGGAGAATGACCATATCTTAGCCAAAAATTAGTCATTTTGAGTGAAACAATACTCTAAAGACATCTACACTCTCCCAGATTTCCAGAAAATGTTTCTGATCTGGATTTGGACTTCATAAAGGCATCAAAGATGGCCTCCAACAGCTTGTTGTACACCTAGAAATTTTTGAGATTTTTGTAAAATTTTCACTGTGTAATTTTTTGTAATTCCTAGTTTGACTCTGGTAAAAGTCAAAAGGGTGAAGTAGATGAATATGATGGTAAACGTAAATGTAAATAATGGGTGGTTAGTATTTATAAGTTGTTTTGATGTAAATTTGACCCATTTATGACAGACGTTGGAGTCAAAGTCAATTGTAGAAGTCATTTTTAGCTTCCCTAGATGTTAGGGTTTAGTTAGAACACCTCATGGAACAATTCCTAGAGTCATTGATTCAACCCCTAATAGTGGGGAGATGTTTTTTTGGTCTTTATGTATCAGTTTCTCAGTGATATAATGGGTTGGATTTTAGAGGAGAGAATTATTGTAGCTTATACTTGGACATTTTCTGGAAATCAAAGGACACAATTTGCAACTATTATCTAGGAATTCATATGCAATAAGTTTGTGATGTTATTTTTTCTTTGTTATAGCTTTATATGAAAGATATTAATCTTATCTTTCCATTCATCAATTATTCAATGGTTTTCCTTACATTTTATAAACAAAATTCTTTGTATAAAGCTCTGTTTTGATGGAAAAATCATTATGTTACTTTATTTCTTGCTTAATGAATTGATGTTTCATGCTCATTAATACCTTTCACCTCTTCTATACACTACACTACACTAAAAATACC
>APFE030708775.1:327488-344028 GCA_000404065.3 Pinus taeda
TTGTCCACTTTGGGCCTAAAGCCCTCATGGATTTGCTTTTGGACTTACCCCAAAAGGCCTCATACCAATGGAGATATTTGTCCATCCTTATATACCCATGATCCTCCCCACTTCTAGTCGATGTGGGACTTTGGTCGTATACCCAACAATCCTCCCCTCGAACAAAGGACCATTGAGCCTCCCCTCAAACGATTATCCATCCGTCCACTCTCTACCAAACAGGATTCTCCGCTCCAATGCGTTGGAAGCACACGCCTTACATGGAACACCACCTGCCTCGAGAGCTTGCTCTATCCCAGGTCAACTCCTCTTCACCGTGTTGGGACCAGGACACGTCCATGAAGAATCCGGAGCACACTGCCTGTCTAATCGAGCTCATCCACGGATTCCATCGTGATATTACCGGGGCCCACCACCTTCATTCGACATTCCGAGGATTCATCCACTTGGCTAACTTCCGGGCATGGCTCTGATACCACTACGTCCATGAAGAATCCAGAGCACACTGCCTGTCTAACCGAGCTCATCCACGGATCCCATCGTGATATTACCGGGGCCCACCACCTTCGTTCAACATTCCGAGGATTCATCCACTTGGCTAACTTCGAGGCATGGCTCTAATACCACTTATAAGGATTCTGGACACCACATATCTCCACAATGGTATGATATTGTCCACTTTGGGCCTAAGCCCTCATGGATTTGCTTTTGGACTTACTCCAAAAGGCCTCATACCAATGGAGATATTTGTCCATCCTTATATACCCATGATCCTCCCCACTTCTAGTCAATGTGGGACTTTGGTGGTATACCCAACAACTGTTTCTTCAACAGATGCTGACAAATCAGAGCATATTAGCATTTCTTCTTTATTCCAAGAAGCAAAAGCCGAAGCAGACGCCAAAGAAACAGAAAAGAAATCTCAGGAGACACAAATTTTTCCTATCTATGAACCTCTAGAACATAGATTTTCTAGATACTCTGCTCCTGACATTGAAGGTAAGGGAAAAATGCATGAGGCCCATACTTTCTTCCCTGATTCTCACAGGGAATGGAACATAGACAACATAAGCAGTGGCCAGATACGCCGAATGATTGACATAATGTACACAGAATATAAGCTCATGTGTCTCAGAGGAAAATCAGAGATAGATGCTTGTAGAACTATCATTCAATGTTTTACAGGTACCCTCCTCAGGTGGTGGGAAACTGAATCTTATCCCAAGCTCATCGAAACAATAGAAGCAGAAGTACTCAAGGATGAGAAAGGAGACATTATCCACAATCCAGATGGCACGTTATCAGCAATATGATTGGCACACTTACATCAATGATTCTGGAACATTGGTGTGGAAGTGAAACAGAGATAGCCAACAAGCATGACGTTATACTCATGAACCTCAAATGCCACAAAATGTCACAGTATGATGACTTCCATCGAGATTGGCTGTAGTGAATATATGAGGTAAAAAATTCCAAAAATTTGTTGTGAAAACAAGTATACCTCGCTGCTCTCCCCTCAAAATTTGTTGATTATATCAGAATGCAGGAAGTCTTCCAGTTGTCGTTTGAATCTTACACGGGGTGAGATCTACTCACATATTACAAAGACACTGGTAAGTATTTGTACGAGCTCAAAGGTGAATAAATCTTTGGAGAAATTATCCAGTTTTCCAAACAGAAAGTCCATTTGCAACAAATATGGACTTACAGTAGATGATCCCTTGGTAAAGAAAATAAAGTCTAAGAAAAGAGACAAAAGAGAATTCAAGGACACTTTCTACAATAATAAGAGAAATTACCCAAAGGACAGAAGAAGAAAATACCCCACAAAGGATAGATATCAGAAGCAAACGAAGAAAGGGTATTACAGGTATGTGCCAAACACTCATTACTATAATCCCTCTGATATCCATCTACATTCTGCCAAGCAAAAAAAATGGAACAAAATCACTTGCTGGTTATGTGGGCAGAATGGGCACACTACCTCAAGATGTCCTCAAGGTGAAGAATCGAAGCTTAACAAAGGGAAAAAGACTGCTGGCTACGCCCAAAAAGCCAAACAAGTCAAAAAGGAGCATAGAGGACCTATTGTTTGCCTTAGATGTAACTCTACTACTCATGTTACAGAAAGGTGCCCCAATCTCACAATCAAGGATACAACACAACAACACCAGCTAGAAGAAACTTCTCTTGATTCTTTTAGCTCATCGACAGAAGCAAAACTACAGGCAAATATGGGCCAATATTCTGAATTAGGCTCATCAAAATTCTCATGCTCTGATTCTGATGAATGCGCTTGCCATGCCTTGTACGAAGATAATCCTGATTATTCTAGCAGCTCAAGTGAAGAAGAGAGGGCAAAACCTCTAAAAGAAAAAGTACTTATGGCATCTGTAGATGAGGAAGCAGAATTAAAAATTTTGTCTCAGATTCGAGCTATGGAGGACGGTGACATGAAGAACAGACTGATCGAAGCTTTCACAAATCAGCTGAAAACTAAAGCTTCTAAGGAATCAGGGAAGAAACCATTATTTGTTGATGCATCCTATGAACGCAATACGAAGTCTTTTCAAATGCATCACCAAAAACCAGGAAGAGTAAGGTCACTTACTCTTGGTGAAGTAAGTGGTGAAATCCACCACATCAAATCCGAAATATCTGCAATCAAAGCTCAGATTGCAGAACTGCAGAAAGGCAAACAAGTTGCGACTAACCAGAAATATGAAGAAGAAGAAGACGAGGATGATCCCTAGAACCAAGCTGCACATGTGCAAGAGGTCCAGATTGCTAAAGGTATGCAAGATCCAAATTTTGGATTTAAGGACATGAGATTATTTACTATTACCTATCAGTAGCATCATGTTAAGGTAAACATTTGTATTCAAGGAAAAAATTTCAAATGACTGCACTATTAGACTCAGGTGCACACATTAATATCCTTAATATGAAGAACATTCCAGCCAGATACTGGGTCTCAGCTGAAAGAAAGGTTGTGGGTCTTGGAAATAAGAAGCTCCAGTATGAAGTTTCAAGAGCTTCATTGTGTTTTGATTCACATTGTGTATATATGAAGTTTGTTGTTGCAGATATTCTTGTTGATTGTATTTTAGGAAATATATTTCTTGCTGCAGTTGAACCACATGGTTCATCCAGGTTGAAAGGACGAAGATCTGGTTACTTTATCTCAGTCCCCACATCAAGAGGCAAAAAGAAGAAGATTATATTGCCTTATGTTTCTAGTCCAAGGGTCTCTACTATGGTGCAGGCAATGCAGAAGTTAGATAAGGTAGAAACCTTACTAACAGACCTCAAAGATCTGAAGAGTAAGCTAAGGATTGAAGAAAAGCTAAAGCTGCCTCAGATAAAATGCAGAATTTAAGATTTGAAGCAAAATCTAGAAGAGAAATGTTGTTCAGAAGAGTTGAATGCCTTTTGGCATCGAAAACAGCATACTAGCAGGCTGCCATACAAAGAAGGATTTGCAGGAAAACCTTGCAAGAGTAGAGAAATCCCCATGAGCAAAGAGTATAGGGATATTTCCCAGAAAGAGATCCAGCAACTGATCGACAGGAGACTAATAAGAGAATCAAATAGCCCATGGAATTATTATGGGTTTTATGTGAACAAAAGGGCAGAACAGATCAGGGGTATCCAAAGACTTGTCATCAATTATAAACCTCTGAATTTAGTTCTTGCAGATGACACCTATCCAATTCCACACAAAGGAGACTTGATCAGAAGAATTGCAGGTGCTAAAATATTTTCAAAGTTTGATTTAAAGGCAGGATTTTGGCAGGTGGCTATAGAAGAATCAGATAAGTTTAAAACTGCCTTCAGCATTCCTGCAGGACATTATGAGTGGAATGTCATGCCATTTGGGCTCAAAAATGCTCCCTCAAAGTTCCAAAAGGTGATGGATGACATTTTCAAACCTTATTTTGATTGGTTGATTGTATATATCGATGATGTTTTGATTTTTTCAAAGAATGTAGATGAACACTTTAAGTATGTAAATATTTTCTTAAAGTTCTTTCAGATGAATGGGCTAGTTCTGAGCAAAACGAAAATAGAAGTTTTTCAGACTTCTATAAAAATTTTGGGTCATACAATCTGCAATGGGCAAATTTCTCTCCAGCAGTATGCCATTGACTTCGCTGACAAATTTCCAGATGTGCTCAAGGATAAGACACAATCGAAAAGGTTTTTGGGTTGCCTTAATTATGTTAGAAACTTTTATCAAGACTGTGCCAGCGATAGGAAAATCCTTAACAGGAGGTTAGGGAAGAACCCTCCTGAATGGTCAGACCTTCACACCAAAGTTGTTCAAGAAATCAAGGCTAAAGTAAAATCTTTACCCATTTTATATGTTGCAGATGATCAGGCCTTTAAGATTGTTGAGTCTGATGCAAGTAATGTTGGATGGGGAGGGGTTTTGAAACAAAAAATTGGTAAAGAAGAGCAGGTGGTTCAGTTTTCTTCTGGAGTCTGGAACCCTGCAGAACAAAATTACTCTGTTATTGAAAGAGAAGTCAAGGCTGCATGGAACTGTATAAGCAAGTTTGAGGTTTATCTGATAAATAAGCATTTTCTCCTCAGAACTGATGCATCAACCATACAAAAGGTATTGCAAAGAATATTAAGAAGGCTGGAGAAGCGAAATTTGCAAGGTGGCAGGCCCTGTTTGCCAATTTTCATTTCTTTTTTGAACATATTAAAGGAAAAGATAATAGCCTTCCTGATTTTTTAAGCAGAGAATACATTGAGCAGAAAGAGGCACAAGTTTTGGTTGTTGTTACTGAATGGGAACAGGAGCGAAAGAGGGAAACAATGAGGATTGTACCAGATGAACTAGAATGGGAAACATATAAAAGAGACTGAAAACCCACATGGCAATTCAGAAACACAAAGGTCCTGGACGCTAATCTACAGCCCCATACGGATCTTCAGTTGTATGTACCAGAAAGAAAAGTTTATCCCAAGGGAAGAGCATGGATACATGACATGGTCTACGACAAAAGCCAGAAGAAATGTTGAGATCGCAAGGATAGCATTAGAACAAAACTTTCATGATATTGCTACCATATGGTACCATGGAGGGAAAATTACGTGTATCTTTGAAAGACATGTCTGCGTATACTGAACCCGTGATTTATGGAATGAACCTGGCCATACCAAAACTCATATGGTAGCAAGATGGCCCAGGAATGACCCTCAGATCATGTTTCCTGATACTGTCTTTGATTTTGCATATTATAAAATATTATGGTGGCAATTTCTTAATGTTGATGACCAAACAGAAACCCACTATACCAGGCTCAAATTCAGCACAGTCGGGCATTATCAAGGATATCAACAAAATGAATGGCTCAGAGAATGGTGGAGAGACTACGGAGTAAATAAAATTGCGATGGATCCAGTAGAACATGAGAAATATTGCAAAAATATGGGAAAACCTTGTATCATGGATTGTAACACAACATGTAACCATCTAGTTTATCATACTGTTAAGCAGATGGCGAACACTAAGTGGACAACTTACAAGGATACTCCTTACAATAATTCCCTTGAAGAATATATGCGGAAGCACATGGAGTGGCTAGTCCTCACCAAATTACAACATCAAACCGTTCTAGGAAGGCCCATCATCGTCCGACGAATCTACACCAAAGATTGGGACATCATGCAATACAAACAAGACAGATTTCCAGGACTTACAATCTTCTAGTATGAACTAGTCACAAGGGCTAAATTGTGACCAGTTTTTCCATGGATTTTTCTGTTTAAAAATCTCCACACTGTAATATAATCTTTTCTCGTGGGCTTTACTACAAAAGCATCCACGGTGTTTTAGTCATGTCTGAATAACTTTTAGTACAAAGAATCTACTTTACAGGCTATATCGGATGCGTTACCCGAAAGAAATTATTCGATCCATATAATGGACCCGAATTTTGTGCGGATGTCGCTCTGGTAAAACTGAAAAGCAATGATTCCTTTTGCTTTAAGTCTTTTCTTTGTTCCGACCCAGGACAAGGTTTGTCCCCCCTTCTCTCCTATATAAAGAAGGGTAAGGCTCATTCTTGGGGCATCGGGTTTTAGAGAGTCTTGGGTCTTGAGTGTTTAAGTCGAGTATTTTCCTGCTCTGCATCTGCGGACCTGCGCATCAGTATGCTCGGTACTGGTGAGAATCTAAAGTGGTTGAACCTCTAGAGTCTTTGTGTCTGTGTATCTTTTTCTGAAAATTCTGAGGCAGAGGCTGTTCATTGCCAGGAAGCCTCCGGTATTACTCGATCCTTATGGTCAGTATATAGTCTAGTAAATGCAATAATAGTCTATATCTGTAAAGAGTTTATCTCTCTGTAAATCATTTGAGCATCTGAAATAATATGAGTACACAATATTTCTACCATTCTGAGTATCTCTGTGCTTTATAAAAGTCTGTTGTGATAGTAGTTCTGTTGAGTCTTCATCCGAAGTTCGCAGGAAGTTCGCCAAAGGATCGAAGGGACACCAAGGTCATTGTTAGGCAGGGAAGCGGTTGTGTAGACCGTAAGCGTGTCAAAGATCTGAGTAGGTCCACCACTGGTTCACCAGGAGTTGGCCGTCAACACTAACGAAGAGACACAGCAAGTCGCAAGCTCGTGACAGGAGCCCCTGCGTAAAATTTACTATTAAGACGATTTATTTGTTACACTAATTGGCAAATATTGCAAACTTTTGCTACAAAGACTTATTGGGTGAGGATGAGGTGCAGTGAGAGAATATACATGCATTTTTATTTTATTTTTTTAATTTTCCATATTAATTTTTAACCTGTATTCTATATTATGTATTTTTCACCTATTAAGTCCTTCCATCTATATTCTTACTCTCACAAATATATTATGTATTTATTGCATATTAAGTCGCCCCACTTCCACACATAGTGGTAATGAAAGTGGGAGTGTTAAGGTAAACATATATATATAATTTTTGTAAGCATATTATTTTTGTCACTTTATTTTTTAATATACAACAAATATATTTTAATATAGTACAATCCCATTAAAAATATTGATGTGGTTGATATAGCTGGAGGTTTCATAAATATAACCAAAAAACTATTGCAACACGATGAATGCATTACCAATACACATATTTACTTGATTAACCATGTATGAAAAGGTTATGTGTCAACTTCAACTTAAGAAAAAGAAAAGAAATTATAAATTAATGTATAAATAATAATGATGAACATCATGGAGGAACTTAGTAGAATTGGAATAATCTCTAATCCTTAGGAAATTGGTGGGTGGGGAGCCACATGGCACGAATCTAATTTTTTTTATTTATTAAAAGTAATGGACCATTTTACTAATAAAATTTTATTATATATAAATGAATGTTATAAATAATAATGAGGAACTTGTCATGGAGGAATTTATTAGAATTAGAATAATCTCAAATCCTTAAATTTATTAAAAGTCAATGCAACCTAACAAACTCTTTAATACATTACAGCCATTGATAAGTATTAAGACTAAACATATGCTAAGCATATTCCCGAGAGAGTCAATTTAGGCCCTCAATTAAAAAAAAAAAAAAAAAAAGTCAACATATCTCATGCACCTTAAGTTGAAATAAGAACCCTTCGGCAATAAATCTTATTTTAAGGAGTTGTTTTTAGTGCCACTTTTTAGACTTTCCGGTGGTGGAAAATTTGAAGTGAAATCTTGATTTGTGTTATTTAGACTGGTTTTTTGCTTGTATATATGGATTCAACACCCTAAAAAAGCACTTCCATTGTGCATGGGTTACCCATCAAACTTGTGATTTTAATAAATTCCTACTAAATTTTAAAGAAATTAGATGGGAAAACCCACTCAAAAAGCTTTCAAAAATTCTCACTAAAAACAACTAGTGATTTTAATAATAATTTCTAATTTAAGTGTTTATATATATATATATATATATATATATAATATATATATATATATATATATAATATATAAAGTCACCAAATAAAATAACCATAAAAATGAAAATAATAGACATTTAATTAAAAAATAAAATATGTAAAATGAACAATAAATGATAAGAACTCAAAGATAAGGTTTGATAATTATTTAGATTCTCAACTAGAAAGATTTTTCTCAAACCATATGTTATTGTTAGATACTAGGTGCAAACTTGGATTTTTGGTGTAAAATTTGAGTAAATGTTTACACCTCAAGAAATTTGATATAGAATTGAAGTAAATCTAGATAGTTAATTTTTATAAATATAGTATAAAATTAAAATGATATAATTTTCATATTTAAACATATGATATGGGAAAAATTATTATAGTGATTGTTAAAAGATTACCCACCAAAACACAAAACAACAGTTACAAATTTTGAATTTTCACAACATCGCTTTTCACATGAATACCATGAGTTCTCATAAAAATGAAACTCCATCCCTAATAAAAATTAGAAAATACTCATTTAAATTCAGAAATGAAATAAAAATATTCATATAAATTAGAAAGTAACATATAACATTACATTTCATAATGTAGAATTTTTATTTTTATTATTTTAATTTGATTGATTCAACATTATATTACCATTTCCATAGTAACTTAAAGAGCACCTCTCAACACAACAAACATTTTCAAATCAAATAAAACTTAAAATATATATATATATATATATAATATATATATATATTATATGCAAAATGTGAGACACCACATAAACTAATATATATAACATTATGATATATTATATAAAACATTAAATATATATATATATTATATATATATAATATATATTATATATATATATATATATATAATAAATTAATTAATTACAATAAATGGTTAGTTGATACTATTTATCATTAAAAATATAAATATTCATAATAAATAAAAGTTTTAATAATATAATTAACTTTTAAAATAAATCACATTAAACAATATTTTTCAAAAATAGTTACATTAATTAATATAGATCACAAAACTTTAAAATCAAATAAATTTAATTAATTAACTTTATATTTATATTTATATTTATATTATATATATATATATATAATATATATATATAATATAATATATATATATATATATATATATATATATATATATATAAATTTAATTTATTTAAGTTTATAAAGATAAAAGAGAATAGTGTATGTTATCAAGTTAATGAATGGATTTTTTATAGCAAATATCACCATTCTAATTATTTAATTATTTGTGATTGTATAAACATATTAAAAATGATTATGATGCAGGAGCATCTAGCTTGTCATGACCGGGTGAAGTCTCAGCCAGGTTTGAAGGTTATTGATCATCTCAATTGTTTTATTTTTACGTATTCATGAGATAGTTTTTTTTTATTTGTTTTCTGACAGAGTAGGTGTGTTAAGTTACAGTTAGAATTACTACAGTCTGAACAGCAGTTAGAAAATAATTTGTTAATTTAGGAGAGAAATGACAAACTGCTTACATAAATCTTGTAATATCAGACAAGTAGTGGTTATCAACCATATCAAGATTTTTTTTCACTAAACCCTATGACAGTTTTAATTAACTGCAATCAACTGAAATAGGAAGGCATAAAAGCATAAATGTAACAGGAGGAAGGGGTTCAACAAATTCAGATTGAAGAAATAAAAACATTACAGAGACAGATCTCTTCTACCATTGTCCATCTGCAAATACTTTTCATTGTTCATTCCCGTAGCATTTTTTTTTAACAATTTGATAAATGATAAACTGAGAATGTATACGTAATTCCATTGTTTTTTCGAAATAGACACACAGCTTGTCTTCAACCTGGGCGGATATTCGCACAAAGTATAGTGAAGAACAGAAGGGGAAGAACAGTCTGAGGACAGAGAAAAACAACAATACACAAAAGGCGACCAAAAACAGAGGTATTTTCATTACACATTTTCGTATTCATTGAGAATCAAATATCGACTGCTAAACAAATTCTATCACTTATTGTCCAATGAAATATATATACATCACTCGTTCTTGTTCCCATAAATTAAATAAACCAAGTGTATGATTGTAATTGGCATTAAGGACGAAACCCTTGATGAGGGTTTACACATAGTCAACAATATTCTTTCTATCCAACGGCCGTTGTGAACAACCAAAACATAGCTATCGGCAAAGACAAACTACAGACAACTACAACTACCGACGAGTTACAGCAAACCGTGACCATTGACCTTCAGGACTTAATAATACATCAAGGGCTTGAGGAGTCAGGCCTACCGATAAGTTTCCTTCCTGTGGAATAGGAGACGGAGAGTCCGCGTACCCAAGTCGTATCACAGAGTCCGCGTACCCAAGTCGTATCACAGACCTGTAACCGACAACCACAGAGATTAAGATATATGAGTGATAAGAAAAGAAAACCTGGGAAAACGAAAATTATGCAAGCTGAGAGGACTAGTGTATTTTACCTGAGCAGGCAGAGTTGAGTTCGGGCAACAGAACCGTCACGCACAAATTTACAGAGCTGAAGACCAAAGGAACAACGTTGCTAAGCAACGATTCCAGAAGAAGGATAAGTTGAAGCAAGGAAGGGTGGCATTACCTGTTCAAGCCGGCGAGGGACCACCGGAGTATCCGATGAATCCAGAGCAGCCATTATATTCGTGAATCAAAGACTGAAGGCAGTGGAAGATACAAGTTAAGATAATCAAACTTGAGCTGTAGAAAAGAACAAGAATTCGAGAGCAAACCCCTGACAGACCGAACATTTACAAACACAAATACAGTCGGAACGCAACAAACAGAACCTTACCAGGTGAAACAAATTCGAATAAACACCACAGAGCCAGAGCAACACTTACAGACACAAATACAGTTGGAACGCAACAACCAGGAACTTACCAGGTGAAACAAACTCAAATAAGCACCATAGAGCCATAGCAACACCAAAACACCGAAGGAAGCTTTCCATGAGTTCATGGCCAAGTCGAATGGAGTAACATACATTCATAACCTTTACCGGAGACATACCAGAAATCACCATAATCAACAAAACAACGGTTATTCGGCACAACCCGAGAAACCCTCACTGAACTCTTCCAGCGGCAGAACAATCTAGAATAGCCAAAGAACCAAGTGATTGGGACAAAGAGCAAGTCGGGAACCAGGACCGAGGCATAAGGGTGGTCATTTAATACAGCATTAACTCATAACAGCAACCAACAGCGAAAATATCCACGGACAATCTCCACACAGAAATCACAAATCAACATTAGTGAACACGTCATAACCTACGGACATGTGGAACAGCGGGCCAGTGTGGCTGGGTTACACCAGATTAATAATTTTGAATAATATGTATATGTATAAAGTAATATTGTTGTGGTTTTTTTAATGTAGTTAGCATTTTACTTATCTTTAGAGATGTGTTTATTTTGGAATATATATCTATACCTATATATATATTTATTATTTTTTAATAAATATTTATAAATATATTCATATTTTTAATAATTGATAATGATGGTGGTGGTGGTTAATGTCCACTAAGACCAAACTTTGGTCAGACTTAAAGAAATGAATTAGTTATAATGTTTTTGCTTTTCAATTTTTTTTAATGCTATATATTGTAATAAGAAATTAGATTAAATTAAGTATATAAAAATAAAATAAAATAATATGTTATGAATTTAATGAATGGTTTGTTGATAACAAGTATCATCATTATAATTATTTGTGATTGTATAAATACTCATTAAAAATGATTAAGATTTTTAAATGATCTGTATATGTAATATATTGATAGCAAGTATCATCATTATAATTATTTGTGATTTTATAAATACTCATTAAAAATGATTAAGATTATGATTTGTATATGTATGATATAATATTATTGTTGT
Organism: Pinus taeda; assembly: GCA_000404065.3. NCBI lineage: Eukaryota > Viridiplantae > Streptophyta > Pinopsida > Pinales > Pinaceae > Pinus > Pinus taeda. Next base: position 339,372 of record APFE030708775.1, read on the forward strand.
TTTGTTTTTTAATGTAGTTAAAATTCTAATTATATATATATATATATGGGGGTAGGAATTCAATTTTTATGAAATGCCTACAAAAGGTTTTTAATAATTATAGATAAAGAAATGAGAACTATTCAAAAATAGGTTATGTCATATTCTGTTTTAATTTAATTATTTTTTTATAAATAATTAAAAAAAATACAAAAAAAAAATATTTTAACTGTGAAATAAATTATGATTTTTTAAATATAGATACGATTAGTTAAGGTATTGTAACATATTTAAGAAAAGAAAAAGAAAAGAAAAAAGAATTTTATGATTAATAAATTTTTTTAATATATTTTTAATTATATATAATTACTACATATAATAATTGTTCTTTTAATTATAAATTTCTATACTAACATTTATTGAATTTATAGACTCCATGTAAATATGTAAGATGTGTTGGTTATAATCAAATTGAATTTTATTAATATCAACTTAAAAAAATAAAAAATAAAAATAAATAAATAACTAAACAAAACATTAAATAAAAATCAATTTATAAAAAAAAATTATAGATAAAAAAATTATATTAAATCAATATTTAATTTTATTGATGATGAAAAGCAAGTACCTATGATTATACTTCTTCCACTGGGTGACAACAAAACGGGAGAGCCATTTGAACATATGACATTAGGAAAGCCCACACGTTGAAAGTTCTGACATTTGATAAAAGAAAAAGTGGTTGCATGCACTATTGATTTACAATTGGAGATGATTTGTTGAAGAACGTTGATGTTGTTGTCTGAGATAGTTCTCTATTAACGTTGCCCATATAAGAGAACGTTCTTATCACTTAGTTAATGCTGATATAAGAGTATCTTTTTATCAATTATCTAAGGAATAGCAGCTAAGAATATTTGATCAACTTAACTTGATTGTATATTTTTAGTCACAATTTTGGAAAACAATGGTATAGTGTAATGACAATTTTGGATAGATAAGAGTGATTGTATGTTTTTAAATGACAATTGTATATTTTTAATGAGAATTTTGGATAGATAAGAGTGATGGTATATATTTAAATCACCATTGTCGACAATTTTCAAAAACAATGGTATATTTTTAATGATAATTTTGGATGGATAAGAATAAGGTTAAAATATTAATTTGACATATTTTTAGAATGGATAATCAAAATAAAAACATTAAGACACTTCTTGTGTAACCGTCGAAATTGTAACCTTGTAGGTGTCTCTCTTATCTGACCTTCAACTAAAAAGTTATGAAGTTATTGTTAGAAACTCACTTGTGAGCATCCCATCTGCCTAACCCTCAGGTAAAAATTATATCAACTATATCAACCCAACCAAACTCTCAACTAAAAGTTATAATAGTATTGGTACAAGGTCATTAGATCCAGTCTGTTTATTGTCTGAAATGGAGATATCAAAGCTCAAAGTCTCTCACCTGCAAATTTGATTGTCTCAAATGACCATCTGTTAAGTGTCTCAAATGATCCCCCATTAAGTGTCTCAATCGTACATTCTGTTTATCAATTGTACTTTCTGATTATCGGATCTGAGGGCCCTCCAGAATCTATAGTCGAGAGATTAGCTCACCTCCTGCTTACAGTGAGAGATAACCGGACATCAACTGAGCATAGGAGTAAGGCGGATATGAATTTGTTTGATGACAAGTTTTGTCGATGGTGACAGATACTGCACATTGTGAAAAAAACAGCCTGACCAACCTGAAATTACATTTTGATTGAATCGCTACACCCAACCTCTGCGACGAATACATTGTATGAAGTAGTTATTTGCAGATTTTATCCACCACAACCGTGAATGACCGACAGACTTGGAAAGCAACCGACTGCCATGGGATTTGATGATTAACCTAACTAAATTGTGGAGAAAAATCCACTGTGAAAGATAAAGATGGTCAACCTAACTAAGTTGCGGAGAAAATTCCACTGTGAAGGATAAAAATTTCAAACTGGCCGTAATGTTAGACCACTACTCGAGAAACTGACATCCTGACAATTGACTGTTTCCGGTAAAAAAAATACGGCTGCCTAATGAAAGAGACTTAAGTTTGAATGCCCATCGACCGATCGACTAGAGGAATGAATGAGTACAGAAGAGAACACTGATTGATTAAGTACAATAGCAGCTCTGACTCGGAAGTTGAGAGAAATAAGATCGAAAATTTTCGTATTGAAGGGGTCTTAGCAAATCCCTTGAACCAAGGTATATATATGTCGTTGGAAAAAAAAAATCACACTGTAAAGAATAAAATGATTTGTGATAAGTTGAGGTATTTAATTGGTATGATATTTAAAGTTTTTCAGGGATTTAATCGGTATGTGATGAAACTGAGAATTTGGGGTTGCCAAAATCCCAATTCCTTTAAAAAAATCTTGATCCTGGACCTGTGGGTTATGGCCCACAAGCCTAAACGAAAGCGATTAACCCTTTAAAATGTGAATCTTCATTCTCCAGCCAAATCAGAACGACACATTGCTAATAAGAGAAGAACATAAACAACCATCCTAATTTATCACGCAGTTTAATAAATTCCGCCATCAACATAACAATCACATATAACACTTAAACAATATATATAGATCGCCATCGACCCTGAAATGATCGATGGTGATAGACAAGCTCACAACACATGCATATACAATAACACTCGAACAAGTTTTCATAATTTATATAAAACAGTTACAAAATTAAGGCCTTTCAGCCTTAAAACAGAAAGAATTCACGCTGGGCTACATCTTTCCCACTCACAACTTTCTTCACAAAGATATATCTCACATTCTATCACATTATATATATATAAGAATTTTAGGAAGGATCAATCCTATCTTCTCCTTATTTTCTCCACAAAAGCTTCATGCATGCACACTTTAAATCTGCTTTATCCTTTTTAAATATATTTTTCTCCTTTAAATCACGCTTTCCTTTTGTTCTGATCCTCTGGTCCAGGTTTGTTTGCTTTGTTGCTAATTGCTCCCGCATCAATATGTTATTTAAAGTTGAGTGAGTGATAATCTCAGAGAGATTTAATTGTTCTAATATCAATTTTGATTTATTTTAAATTTGGATATATGAAGTAGGGATCAAATCATATTAAGTAGGGATGAAATAGCTTTTGATTTTAAAAGAGATAAGTACTTTAAAAGTTTTTGGTAACAAAAAAATTAATAAAAATATAAAATGAGTAAAGAAATAGTCATTATGTTTGAAGGTTAATTTAATTTTTCTAATATTAATTTTGATTTATTTTAATTTGGATATATAAAGTAGGGATCAAATCTATTAGGTAGGGATCAAATAGCTTTTGATTTTAAAAGAGATAAGTAGATTAAAAGTTTTTAGTAACAAAAAAAAATTACTAAAAATATAAAATGAGTAAAAAAATAGTCCTTATGTTTGAAGGTTAATATTTATTAACATTGTATATTGTACGAACAGCCAAGCCATAATAACTGAAAATAGGGTTTGATGGCAAATTTGGTTCAAGCCATAATAACTGAAAATAGGGTTTGATGGCAAATTTGATTCCCAACCAGTAGGATTTTTCTTTAACTAGGTTATTTGTTACCATAAACAAAATGAGGTAGTAAAACCTTGAATTATTTGTTACCATAAACAAAATCAGGGAGTAAAACCTTGAATAATGAGAAATATTTCAACTTTTCAAAATAAAAAAAGAATATATAATGTGTATTATAAATTTAATAGATGGTTATTTGATAGCAAGTGTTATTGATTTGAATCATTTTTGGGATTGTACAAATATTTTTTAAGAATGATTAAATTTAATATTAAGTATTATTATTTTAATTATTTTTGTGATGATATAGATATTTATTGTGATTGTGTAAATATTTATTAAAAATAATTGAATTTGATTAATTAATTTTTATTGAATTTAGGTTTTTGTGATCTATATTAAGTTTCTAGGCATGTTTTTGGCTATAATCACATCAAAATTTATTTGTCTACGTGTTTTGAACCAACCTGTGTACCAACCTGTGTGGTACCTGTGTGGCATTGGGGGAATAGCTTGTTACATTAAGAAGACCATCTCCCCCCATGCTAAGATTTATAAAAACGACCCTCACAACCAATATAGTTGGATAGAGATCAGAGACATTAATAATAAAAAGTCCTACATAGCAATATTTATGTGTCATACACCATTACAAGGATGGAGGTTAGATGTTTCTAAAGAAAATTGAAACTATGAATTTGAATCATTTTTTTAATGGTGGAAATGCATTGAACACCCTAAGAGGTTTAAATCATATATGCTTATGTAGGAATTCAAATTTTGGAAGAACCGCATATCGCTCACAGAAAAGCAGTGCAAGCTCGACACAGCATCATCAATGGTCGCAGAACTTACGCATTTTTCTCCTCTCTCTCTCTCTCTCTCTCTCTCTCTCTCTCTCTCTAAGCCTCTCCCTCACCCCTCCCAGCTCTGCGCCCGCCCCCAGTGCCCTCTCTCTCTGTCTCTCGCTCCCCCCTCTGCCCCCCTTCCTCTCACCTCCTATATCTTCCTCCTTGCACCCTCTCCCCCTCCTTCCCTCTCTCTCCCTCTCCCTTCCCCCCTCTCCCCCTTCCTCCTCATTTCTCTTCCTCGCCCCTCCCTCTCCACCTCC
>APFE030708775.1:344048-356278 GCA_000404065.3 Pinus taeda
ATCTACTAACGCTAATGTAAAACAAGAGCGTGTTCGAAGGCTACCTGGCGTATCTTCAGACTCCGTCTAAGACTTATGAAACAACACGTCAATGAGAAAACGACAAATTTGTTCTCCCCAGTATGGTCGCCAATATGTTAGCGCTTGGAATTCACTTAGGCTGAGATAGACAAACTCTCAAGGCTACATCAAACCATTTCACCTCGTAGCTAGCCCTACGAGGTATGAGAAGGCTCTCTCGGGTCAGATTCGGTAGATCTTTCAATATGATAAGCTGACCAATTAGGATCAAAGATATTAGGCTAGTAATTTGATAAGGGGGGTTGATTTAAATATTTTTGGATTTTTGGTGGAAATTGGAGGGAGTGCAATTCAGGGTGCGGGGATTGAGCACAGTTTTTGCAGGGGGATCTTTGGGGCAAGGTAGGAGTGAGCGCTGATGCCTTAATCTGAGATGGATGATCAGGGATGATAGAGAAGGAACTAAAGAGGGCAAACAACCATTTGAATCCTCTCTAGATAGCAGAAAACATAAATTTTGAACAAACTAAAAAGCTGAGCATGTCAAAGCATGTATTCAAACTTTACCACTTCATCTGTCCAAATAGAAGCAAAAGAAAGATGTAGAATACATAAACAAACTTACAATGTAGAGAACACACCATCAACACAACAATCCACAAGAATCCACAATGATGTCTGCAAAACCCTGGCCTTCCTTTTATTTAAATTGCAGAGATAGATGTACAATATACAAAAAGCTTTCTCCCTCAAGAGTCCAACCATGAAAATGAGAAAGAGAGAGCATAATATAGACCATCTAACTCCTTTCCCCACCTCTAGGGGTCGAGCTCACCTTCTAGGAGCAGTTTGAACTAATTCCAAACTAAGCACTAGATAATAGGCAGCTCAACAACTTGCCTCTATTACTTAGCTAACTGATTCATGCATTGATTATTCACTTTTTACATCAAGGAAGCTTCTAGAAGGGTAAAGAGAGATAAAATCTATCAAAGTGCCATGAAAATATTACATTTATCCATCATCTACAAGTAAAAATGGTCAACCATAGTCAAAACAGTGTTTTTTGACAAAAAAGGTCAATTCTGGCAAAGTTGGCTCTCACTGCCGCGCCCCTTTGCAGCAACTTTTGAGTGGGTTCCACTGGTCCAAATCAGGTGCCAGATGTCTCATTGGAAAGCTTGGTCTGTCTACTTTCCATCCCAAGTGGAATTTCTGCATTTTGAGTTGTTTTGCCCCCTCAAAAACCATTTCTCCCAAGGTCACTTTCTGCAACTCAAAAAGTGGGCAGAAAGTCATTTTTTTGATGTATTTTGAGCTTTTGGAGGCTCAAATCTCAAAATCAGGCTTCTCCCAAGTATTGGTAATTTTTCTCTTTGCATGCCCTTTCCAAAAATGCCAATTTTTCAAAATTCCGAGTAGTCCTCCAAAATAGCCGCGCTTGGAACGCGGCGCTTGAAATGGCAAAAACCTGTAAATTGCACAAAAAATTCACAAATGACAAAATTTTCTCCAAATTTCTTGAAATTTGGGCTGGGAGTCCCCAATCAAGTACCATTCTCATTCAAAGAGGCTTTGGCCAAAATTTGGAGTGGATCGGGCGTTTTCTTTCGTTTTTGTGTTTTGGCCAACCGTCCTTGGAGCACCTTCGTTCTCGCCGATATTTTTGACATTTTTCTCAAACAATGACACCTGTGTAAAAAGTGAAGGAGGTTTTTCTTCCTTGGCATGTGGTGGACAAAAACCTCTCTCAGTTTTCCAAACTTCATCTTTAAATGCTCTGAAACATCATTTGAGTGAAACTTGCCCCGATGTGTGAAACAAGGAATTTGGTCGAAATGAAGCGAAATGAAGGGGATAGGGGCTTCTAAATTCTTGGGAATTTTTGGGAGTGGGGAGGGATGTTAGGAAGCAGAGGAAAGTGGAATCTCAGAGATTGAGTGAGGGGAAGGGGTCCAAAAGGGCAAATCACAGGCCAAACCTAGAAAATTGCCAGGTTGTAGCTAGAAACTAGGGTTTGTGCAAAAATGAGGAATTTGGGGGATCTGAGTTCTGGGAAGTGTTTGATAAGGTACATTAAGGATAGGGGAAGGTGTATGAACATCTAGAAACAAGTTTTTCCATTAATTTGACTTCTCAAGAGAAATTGGCTTCAAAACCCTAGGAGAGGGAAATGAACTTGCCAAGGCACAACTGAAGCATGAACAAGGTGTAAAATGACTCATTAGACACTGACATGATAATGACAACCCTATGAATTATGATAGACTCAACTGAATGATGACATAGACCGCCATTTGGACAACTTTAGAAGGAGTGAAAGCAAACCCTAGACCTAATGCCTAGTGACCAAATTTTGCTTGAAGACTCACTTTGAAATGACAAAATTTGACCTTGACACTTCAAAATCACTTTGTAAGAGCATATTTGATCACTGGAGGAAGGCTGGAAAGACTGACACTAACACCTGCAACATAAGGGAACAGATCTGCCACGTTAAAAATAGGGGAAATACCAATCCCTCGTGGCAACTGTATCTCATAAGCGTTCGCAGAAAATTTGCGAATGATCTTGCAGGGCCCGATTTTCTTAAACTTGAGCTTGTTGTACTCTCGCTTTGGAAACCGTTCCTTGCGTAAGTACACAAGAACTTCATCCCCGACATTAAACTGAACTTCCCGGCGTTTTATATCAGCTCGTTGCTTGTACCTCTGACTGTTGTCTTGTAGTTTCAGCTTAACCTGTTCGTGCAGTTTGCTCAAAGCTTGGGCGAAATCTTCTCCATCAGCGCTCTGTTTCTCCAGTTTCCCCAAACCTCGTAATTCGTGCACTCCTCGCGGATGCATGCCGTACAGAATTTGGAATGGACTGTATCCTGTGCTACGGTTGGGAGAATCGTTGTATGCGAATTCCGCCTGTGCCAGTACACGATCCCAAGCCCGGGAATTTTCACCTGCTAGACTTCTAAGCAAATTCCCCAGACTTCGGTTCACCACCTCCGTCTGTCCATCAGTCTGCGGATGATAAGCGGAGCTGAACTGCAACTGGGTATTTAACTTTTTCCACAGTGTTCTCAAAAAATGACCTGTGAACTTTACATCTCTGTCAGAGATAATGGATCGCGGAAGTCCATGCAGTCGCACAATCTAAGTAAAGAAAAGGTGTTCTATGTAAGTAGCATCGCTGGTTTTCCTGCACGGTACAAAGTGTGCCATCTTTGAAAATCGGTCAACTACAACCATCACTGAATCAAAGCCTCGTTGTGTCTTCGATAATCCCAATACGAAATCCATACTGACTGAATCCCATGGTCGACAAGGAATGGGCAATGGCATATAAAGTCCAGTGTTCTGACTGTGACCTTTTGCCAATTGAAAAATTTTACGCCTAGTCACATACCTCTGCGCGTCTCGCTGCAACTTAGGCCAAAAATAGAAATGTTGTACCTGAGAAATGGTTTTGTCAATTCCAAAGTGTCCTGCTAGGCCTCCACTGTGTTTTTCCTGTATGATATTTTCCCGCATAGAATAGTTGGGAATGCATAACTGCCCTCCTTTGAACAGCAATCCTTCTTGTAGATTGTAGTCTAGCCACTTGCTGTCATTTCGTAACAGCGGGTTTTGGCAAGCCTCATAGGCCTCCATAAACTCGGTGTCGGTCGGATACAGCTCTTTCAAATGTTCAAATCCTAAGATCTGCATTGTGCTCTCCTGTAACAGTAACGTTCTCCTACTAAGTGCATCTGCTACCTTATTTGATTGCCCACTAATGTGTTTTAGTACGAACGTGAAACTTTGCAAGTACTCAACCCAAGCTACATGCTTATGGTTCAATTTATGCTGCTGCATAATGTACTGTAATGCAGAATTATCAGAAAATAAAACAAATTCGTTACCCAATAGATAATGTCGTCAGTGCTTCAAAGCCTGTACAATGGCGTAAAACTCCTTGTCATAGGTCGAGTACTTCTGTCGGCTCTCATTTAGCTTTTCGCTGAAATAAGCAACTGGTCTGTCCTCCTGGCTAAGAACTGCTCCAATGGCTGTACCGCTGGCGTCGCAACGAACTTGAAAAAATTTGTTGAAATCAGGCAGTCTCAACACAAGTCTTTCAGTAATCTTCTTCTTCAAGATCTGAAAATTGTTTTCTGCTGCTTCAGTCCAGTGAAATGGCTGATTCACTTTCTTGATCGTATCCAACATTGGTGCGCAAATCTCGCTGAAATTTCTGATGAACTTCCTGTAAAAACTGGCAAGTCCATGGAAACTTCGAACTTCAAACAAAATTTTAGGAGAAGGCCAGCTAACTATAGCTGCCACTTTTTCTGGGTCCATTTTTAATTCATTCTCCGCAATAACAAAACCCAGATATACTAGTTCTCGCTGAAAGAAGGTACATTTCTTCAAATTTATTAACAGCTTGTTCTGCTGTAATTTTCTCAACACACTCTGCAAATGCCTGAAATGCTCCTCCTTAGTCTTACTAAAAATCAGAATATCGTCCAAGTAAACTATTACAAACTTACCGTTAAATTCCTTCAGCACTTCATTCATGAGACGCATGAAAGTGCTGGGAACGTTGCTCAAACCAAACGGCATCACCAGTCACTCGTACAAGCCTTCGTTTGTCTTGAAAGCGGTTTTCCATTCATCCCCTTCACGAATCCGGATCTGGTGATATCCACTCTTCAAGTCAATCTTCGAAAAATAAGTCGCTCCACTCAGACAATCCATCATATCATCCATCCTAGGTAAGGGAAACCTGTACCTAACAATAATTTTGTTAATAGCCCTGGAATCCGTACACATTCTCCACTCTCCTCCTTTCTTTGGAGCCAAAACAGTAGGTACTGCACATGGGCTCATGCTCTCGCGGATCAAACCTTTATCCAACAACTCTTGAACCTGTTTCCTAATCTCTTCATGGTCCTTGGGACTCATGCGGTAAGATGCTTTATTTGGCAGGCTTACCCCTGGTATAAAGTCAATGCAGTGACTAATACCTCTCCTGGGTGGCAACTCATCTGGAAGATCATCCACCACAATGTCTCTGAAATCCTGCAACAACCTCTGAACTTCTTCTGGTAAATCTGAAACCTGTGTATGAAGTACTACTGTCTTTGGTCTCCTTATGACAGCAAAATTTATCTCGCTGTCCTCAATCTGTTTTATGAATTTTTTTCCACCTAACAACAGCGCTTTCACTCCGCTAGCCTCTGCTGTATTTTCCTCTTTGATGGGCACAAGCGTATGCTTGATCCCATCTTTCACGAACTTATAGTAGTTAGTTTTCCCATCGTGAACTGCACTTCTGTCGAACTGCCAAGGTCGTCCTAACAATAAGTGACAGACATCCATTGGCATGACATCGCAAAGGATCTTGTCCTTATACTTACCGATCTGAAACTCCACCTCACACTGTTCATCTACTAACAGTTGATGCCCCTTCTGCAGCCACGATACTTTGTAGCGAGTGGGATCTTTCAGCTTCTTTAATCCCAGCTTCTCCACCATCTCCACAACTACCAAATTATCGGTACTCCCACTGTCAATGATCAACTTATAGCACTTACCTCGTGACTTGCAAACAGTGTGAAACAAAGCTTTTCGTTGATCTGGTTCTGCAACTTCCTTTGCTGGTTTTAACAGCACCTTATTCAACACCAAGGCTTCACCTGTCTCTGGTGTATTCTCCGCTTCTTGAGGTGCCTCCTCAACATCCTCTGGCTGAGCAACATAGGTTCCTCTCCCACCTGCTGGTTCACCTTCAGGACAGTCATATGACTTGTGTTCCATTTTGTGACAACGATAAAATTGGACAGTTCCCCTGCCTCGACCAAATCCTCGCCCTCTCTGAGCTGGTCATCCTTCCCTGTTGCTGTTGTCCTTATCTGTTGTACCAGCAAATTTGGAACTACTGCCCTCCTCATTTGAGCCCGCACCTCTACCTCTGCCATAAACCTTGCCCTTTCCCCTGCCAGAACCACCTCCTCTCTTGGTGTTCTGCTTCCTGTTTATTTTCTCCTCTGCCTTCAGTGCAAACTGATAGGCTTCATCCAATGTTTGAGGTGAAAGAATACCAATTTCATCCAAAATCTCCCCTCTCAAGCCCTTTACAAATCTGGCTGTTTTCTCTGAGGTATCTTCCACATACCCTGCTCACAAATTCAACTTATAAAATTCCTCTATAAACTCCCTAACAGTCATTCCTCTTTGTTTCAGGTTCTGTACCTACCTGTACAACATGATCTGATAATATTTCGGTAGGAACTTCTCCTTCAGCTTTGCTTCCATTCTGGTCCACTTCTTGATTGGCTGTTTGTTTAATCATTTCCTTTCTGCCTGAACGCTGTCCCACCATAAGGACGCATGTCCTTTCAGCTTGGTGGCGACAAACTTCACTTGTTTGTCTTCATTGGTCTCCTCAAACTCAAAAAATTTATTAACTTCACTCAGCCAATCTAACAACACATCTGCAGACAAACTTCCGTCATAAGTAGGTAACTCATGCCTTGGCTTATGAATGGACAGCAAAACTGATTTCAATAATCTAAGTTCCGGTGTCACTCCTTCATACTCATCCTCCTCTGTTTCAGCTACTTCTTCATCACTGTTGTCTGCCGGGTTTCTTCTTCCCCCAGCCTCTATCACTGCCAATCGTTCACGCAAAACTCGAATCTCCTCTCGAAGTCCAACATCTACTGCCCTATGGACCACTCATCCTCGTCCTCTTCCTCTTCCTCTTCCTCTTCCTCTTCCTTCACCTTCACCTTCTACCTGTTACATTTGTTCTAACTCAAGAAACTAGCTCTGATACCACTTATGATGGCCTCCCGCCATACCAAAATATCTGATGGTTGATAGGACTATGTCCTTCACGAATTTATGGTTGACTTTAATTCCTGTACGTTTCCTGGTAATAGGTATTAGGGTTATTCCTGGACCCGTCGGTTAACCCCTTCACACCTGCCGGTGCCCTCCTATACGACCTCGACCTTTTGTCAGCTATCCTCCCGCTATCCTGGTCATTTGCACTTTTCACTGTGAGTGCTGCTCTGCTCCGCGGAAGCTCTGCTACCTCTGCTAACCTGGTCCCTGCACTGATACTATGGTTTCCCTCGACCTTTAACACCTTCGCGATAATGCTTCAAGGATTATGGAGGCGATTCTACTCGGTACAGAGTTTGTATTCCTTTGTCACAGGTTTATTGTTTCGATTTTTACTGGTTAGATGTCGCCTCTGTTCAATTTACTGACTGAGCTTGCATTATGACAGGTTTTCTACCAGGCTTGCACTCTTCAATTCTTTGCACAGGTAATTTCTCTCTCTGGTTATATTTCCTTAGTCCTTATTTAACCGACCCTAACGCATTCATTCCGGGTCTTTCAGGTTATGAGGTCTGTCGGTCTTTCGATTTCTGTCTCTTATCTATAGGTAAGCTTTGGGGTTTGTCTTTTCCCTTTCCCGTTGTCTATTTTGTAACTCTGACTTATGACTGCAAATATTCTAATGGGTTTTCATTCTTTGTTGCAGGTGGTTTGATGCCGTCGCCTCTGGAGCTCGATGCCATCCACGCATTCACCAATCCTTGGCATCCTCCAGCGTTCTTTCCGGGTAGGATCCTTCCAGTTAAATAGACTTGTTCCTTAGGGTTCTGAGATTTAGCTGTAATGTTGGACTTGTTACTTGAGCGGTCGATTTGTTGGGTTTTCTCCTTGGTTCTGTGTAACCCTCGTGGGTTCTGTGCATTGATCCGTTTTTGTGAATCTTTTGCATGTAATATTTATGGTCCTGCTATCGGGCTCTGTCCCTGGAAATGGGTTTTGTCATACAGTCGAACCCTCGGTCCGCAAATGGGGTTTTTATTTTCTTATTGTTCTTTCAACTGGGTGTTCGCTCGTTCGACCCCTCGACTGTAATCTTGCTACTTATTTAATATAAACCTCTTTCGTAGGTTCTGTTGGGTAATACCTTGCTCTGAACGATTTCTTGATACTGTCTGGTCGTGTGGGTCTCTTGCGCTGGAAACTTAATTTCAGGTCTCTGTTTCGAATAGGTGTTTTGTTTCAAAAGGCCATGAACGCCTACAATGTATCGTTACTTTATCTATAATACTGATTGAAATGTTACAGATTGTTTGTTTCTTTCTGATAGTTTTGTAAATCAGAAATAGTTGGGTTTGCAGGGTTACCTGAAAGATTATTTATATTCTTGTACGTTGTTCTTCTTTACTTGGCCGTGATGCATTCGGCAACACTCGCTATTCTTTGTGGATGTTTAGCCACCTCGTCGTTCACACACTTTCGTCCCCGGATTTGTTATGTAAGCCAGCGCCTGCTCTCTCTGTGGCTGTCTCCCGCCTTACTATTCCAACGCACCCGTTACACAGTATTTATGTGTTTGTGCCTAAAGGTTTAGTCTACACAGTGACTGTAAATTTATGAAAGAAATTTTGTCTACACAATGATTGTAAATCGATGCATAAAGTCTTATCTACACAATGATTGTAAATCGATGCGTGAAATTTTATTTGCATAGTGATGATGTTTTCATACAGAAATATAATAAAGTCTTCAGAAATGACTGTCAATTTTTTCTATCTGTTGAGGAATCCCGTACAATGGTTCTCTTTCTGCTTATATCCTAATGAAGCATAACTGTTCTTGGTAAAACTGTCCCAACAGAAGGGTAACTGTTTATCAGTTCTTTAACTGTCCTTAACTAATGTAACTTTAAAGAAACTACTTAACTATCAATTATTTTCCTGTTACTAATTTCCTATTAAAAATAACAGCACACAACTTCAACTGTTCTAATCCTATCAACCTCCTGACAAATAAATTAAAATAAACCAAGTAAAAGTAAGTAACATAACCGACAAGTCTGACCCCTGTCTAGTTAAACATAAATGACTGTGTGTTCTTGTCTCTCCCTGAGACGGTCAACCTCCTTCTATCTCCTCAGAGCTGGATGCTCCTGCATCACGTGCATAATTAGAATTCTCATTTGTGCATGGATTACATTTGCACACTTTTCAAGTGAATTGCACATCGATTATTTTTATCCTTCAGTTTTTTTACTTTTTCTATCGATTTTACATCTTAGCCTTCGTGGCTTTTCATGTTGATCCTTCTGTCGGATTTATGGTTTCCTGATCAATTCGATTTATTGGTTGTTTCCCACATTCCTCTGGTAGTTGTAGAAGTTTTGCATTATATGTTGCAAGTAACTCACTTTTAGCTTGTTTATTTCTTGCCTGACTTCATTGGAACTTAGATTACATTGTTATTTGAAGGTCTTGGTGTTTTCTTTTTGTAAATAGGTCATTTTTCATGTTTCAGGATTGGTTCTAGATTCTTTGAGTGAATTACCTGTTTAGTGTATGTCTCTTGAAATCTGTTAAGTGCATCATACTATTTTCAAAGAAAAGAAAAAAGATTTTTTTCTTTTCATTAATTAGCATTTTGTGTTAATTTTTTGCTTTTAAAAAGAAAAAGAAAAACATTTTCCTTTCTTGTTATTAGCTGCATCAGGATTTTTGTGATCGTTTTGTTTGTATGAAAATCTCAACTCTTCTGTAGATATAATTCATTCAATGAAACGATACAATTTTCGCATATAGTTGCATTTAGGAAATTTCAAGAGACCACATACGGTAAGACCGAAAACTAAAACTTAATTAAAGATAAACCGTAAAATGAATTCAATGAACCTAACAACGCATTGAAACTTAACGCTCACATCCTAGAGGTCTAGGTTAGAGACGTGTTTCGGCGTCTTTAAACCTGGTAATTTATCGTTGAGTGGTTGGGTGATTCCTCCACGGCGAAATGGTAGGTACCAGTACGGACTGTTCTCCCACGTACCGTCGAGTATATATTGGGAGACCCCTATAGGCTTGCAACCTTTGATCCATAGGAAGCTGAGTCTGCCGCCCTACAAACCGTAATGCACTGAACACAGCATTCGGGAAGATTGACTGCAGTACGTGAAGTCCTTGGTGTTCATCTGATCGCCAAGGTGTATATAGCAGTTTTACGGATTGTTTGGCAAACCTTCTACCTAGTTCTCCAGAGTAGTCACTTTTGATCCTTTTCAGACTCTCTAAAAGAAAAGGTGTAAGTGAGCAGCTTGTCACTTCGCGCTCATTAAATAATTGAAGGAGAATAGAGTCATCTTTTCGTCCTTTTCTCGACTCTTTAAAAATGAAAAGGTCAAGTCAAGTGTCTTAAAATCTATTTGGCCACGATCACATTACCTTTTTAGATTTTATGTGCATTAGCTTGAGTAGGATTTCGTTTTTCTATGGCAACCTTTCCAGGGTTCACCAACCCAAGTTCCCCTCCTGACGGAAATCCTGGTCATTTCCCTTCTCCTGGGAATGCTGGTGCTCTTTATATGGCGACATTATCCCTTCCAGGGTTAACTGTCGGGTTGCTTGTTTGGTTATTTTCAAACTCTGTGGTCCCTACTGTGTCGGCTGATATTTCATCAGTCCCCCCACCTGTACAACCTTATGTTGAACCCAAGGTGGACCCCTCCCCTTCGACGCCTACTTCTACGTCTTCTTCTTCTACTTCGCCTGGTGAAAGTCTCGATTCGAGTAACCGGGTGGCTAAGAAGAAGAAGAAGAAGACTGAGAAGAAGAAGTCTCCCAAGGGAGAGGCTCCAAACACACCAGTGACTACAAGCACAACTGCTGCTCCATCACGGACACCAGAAGTCAGATTCCTTCCCACTCCTCCACGGAAGGTTAAGTTTCCTTGTCGATTATCCAAGGAGAACCATATTCTTCGTGATTGTCCTGGCATTCCTAGGGTCTTAGAAGTATGGTCCCGCAATCCGGCCCGCCCCGCTGATGCTACCTCCTCCGTTGGAAAAGGTAAGGGAAAAGGGAAGATTCGAATCCCCTACAGACTTTGTGAAGGAAATCATCCCCTTCACCTTTGTCCGTTCATGGATAAAGCCTCCGCCATCTTGGAAAGTCTTGCGACTCCCTCACCCCAACTCCCCATTGGATATCAACGTCTTTCTGCAGCTGCAGATCATCCTCCTGCTGACCACAAGATTGGTTTACACTCCTCTCTTGTCCAGCCTTTTCTTCCTGAACCTGGCTCTGCCCAACTTGTTTCAGACCAACCATTCGTCAGAGAGAGTGTCGACTCGGGCTCACCACCCCTCGACCACCCTATTCTGGAAGAACGTCATGAACATGTTCTTCTCATCTCCCCAGATTCTCCTGCGTCTGAAAACGACCCTCTTATCCCAGCTGATTCAGAAGGTCCTTCTTCGGTTCCTTTAGCCCAAGGGGGAGATCATACGATTCCCCCACCAAGTCGTTTGGCCATATCCTTTGATTGGAGTCACCTGACCACTTTTCGTCTTCCATCCTAGGTGCCTTTCCAGATTACAGTACTCGCCCGTGATAAGGCAGTACCTGGCACTATTCTCAATGAAGGCGTGTCGGTCAGTCTTATGTCGTACACTACTTGGTAAGCTCTAGGTTCCCCGCAGCTCAGGACTGTCACGCGGAATATGTTGGCTTTCGACAGAGGAGCATGTCCATCTCTAGGAGTCCTCCCGAAGTTCCCTATTACTTTGGGAGGTATAACTATCTATATTGACGTGTTGGTTACTCAAGGAGCTTTAGGCTTTAGTCTTCTCCTTGGTCGTGACTATGTTTATGCTATGAGGGCCGTTGTCTCTTCGCTTTTCCGTGTGGTTTTCTTTCCACACGATGGAAGGATTGTGACTATCGATCAATTATCCTTTGTTAGTCCCCCGATGCCTCCTACGCAGGTGTCCTCACCTCCTGGTTCTCATCCACTAGCTGAATCTGTCTCACCCCATATCAACGACGTGGCTACCTCTCCCGTGCCTATATCCAGCCATGCCGCTATCGTGCATAGTGTTTTGGGGGCATTGGGTCCTGAATTCCAAGACATTGAACTTCCATCAGGAGTGCCACTCTTGGAAGCCCCACCTTCCGGTTCATCATGATGAAGTTCGGGGGGAGGATAGTTTTTCCTGTATCAACCTCGTTAAAAAATTAAACAGGCTATCATGAGGATAGTTTGTTCCTGTTTCCACCTCATTCAAAAATGAAATAGGACGTGTCGAGGATAGTTTTGATCTTTTAGCAACCTCGTTAAAAAATGAAACATGATTGGTCGGAGCATAGTTCACTTTCCTATGTCAAGCTCCTTAAA
>APFE030708776.1:0-37173 GCA_000404065.3 Pinus taeda
GTACACGCAGGCAAGGTAGAGAGAACCTACGTACCCAGAGATAAACATGTTTTTAAGTGACTTTCTCTCTTTTTGAAGTTTGACATGAAGAGCAGAGGCATGAGGCTTGACAAGGAGGATAATATGACTATTGATGGAGCCATATTAACTGCAGATAGTCATGGTGACAAATTTCAGTGTAACGGGATGCAATGTTATCTTGGTCAGAAGTGGGTGGAAAGTAAATGACCGACAGCCCCTGTTGTGGCAGCTCCATTTCTCAGATTCCAGTGGCGAGAGACAATTGCTTCTAGAGTGTTTTTGGAGTGATCACTCTACTTTCAAGTTGACGACGATTTTTTTTTTGGGCAGCAATTCCATTCTTATCATGACGCGTGGACGAGGGTGGGACCTAAAAACCACCCTCATCGCACACTATTGTCCAATCATTTTGATCGTGCGATTTGCAGTTTCGCCGTTCGATGGGAGTAGGCAGATCAATGATCGGGATTAAATGTACGGTTTGGTGGCCAAGGTGGGTGTCACGCCCCTATCCTGGTAGTGGTCTTTCAATTGCACATAGGCAGGTGTGGCACCGCTACCCATTTTCTTTTCACCAATACTTATGAGTATGGGTTACGCCTAAAATTCAACACTTACTTATTTTTCTTTACTTCTACTAAGCATTCATCATTACACAACAGAATAACATTTACAGCATCATCATCATATCATAAATATACACAATGGATTACTTTTTTTTTTTAAATGAGAGGGGCAACTGCCATATTAGAGTCTATCCAATAATCAATAGTTCAATATTTTACAAATACATATACAAGTGTAGCTTTGCTAGGAAACTCCAAATTTACCCTTAGCAAACTTTACAATTTTCCAATATTTTAGCTTGCTCGTTTTGAGTCGCCCACTTCACCGGGTTAGGTTGCCTTTCGTTCGGCAACACCCACCTGTGTTATGTCGTGTAGCTCATCGCACCATGCAGAGGCGCCCACCTCGGGTTAGGTCACCCTCCGCATTCAAACTCACCCATCGCACCGTTGCAGCTTGCCAACGGGGCAGAGGCGCCCACCCCACCGGGTTGGGTTGCCCTCCACAGCTCATTGCCCTCCGCGTTCAACTTTCCACACACACTTAAACTTGTATCGTAGACTTTCGTTGGTCACCTACCCGTGCAGACCCGCCTAGCCAGGTCAGGTCAGTCGGCCGCATTGCCGGTCGGTTCGTCCACGCCCACCACAACTCGGATCATCGGCACCCAAATTGAGAAATAGTCTACCTACTCCTACAGCTCGCCCTGTGTATTGTTTGCCCGAGACCTGCAACTCGTTCTTCCTTGTCTTGGCCCGACACTTCGACCCTTACGTATGCCTGTGCGTGCCTCTTGTCTTATTGCATCCTCCTTTTTTCACCCAAGTCTCAAAGTGTTCTTCACTAAGAATGCTTGTCACTTGATGATTTTTTCTTTCCAACTCGCTCATCTTCTTATATGAACTTGTCCAAGTTTAGGTGGGGTTGGCCTACCCAGAGCGACCATACAATTCGTCCACCATTCTCCCAATCAACACGTCAACCAACCAGCTCGGTTTTGTTTCCGCAAGTGGGCCCACCTAGCGAGACCAACTCCACACGTCGGCCCAACTCATCGGTTTTTCGACACTTCCTATAACTAGTCGTGTGTGTGCCCATACTTAGTCAATT
This sequence comes from Pinus taeda, assembly GCA_000404065.3. Classification (NCBI taxonomy): domain Eukaryota; kingdom Viridiplantae; phylum Streptophyta; class Pinopsida; order Pinales; family Pinaceae; genus Pinus; species Pinus taeda. The sequence continues at coordinate 1,699 of APFE030708776.1, forward strand.
TTCCACTTCTCGGTTTTTCAACTCTCCAAGTAACTCATCGCATAACTCATCGGGGCACGTTTATCCGAAGGCACCCGCTTTTTGTGTTGCCTTTAACGAACTCATGCGTCGTCGCAAATTCGACTCATTGTACATAATCAAAGATGTCTCCCACCGTCACCCATCACACATGACTCAACTCGTGGTCGTGACATACTCCCCCAATTTAAACGGTTTTCTTCCTCGACAACTCCATCATACATCATCGCAAAGTGTCACCAGTTCCAACATCTCAAAATGTCCATGTTGCCCACCTTTTCTCCATCATTGCATAAAACACCAAGTTTCATGACTCCATGAACAGGAAGTCTCCTCAATCCATGATCATTCAACCACATCTGTCGCAATCCCACATGCTGCCCCATCGTGGAAGTTTGATCCCTCCAACTCCACTACATGTCATCGCTGCAACATACATCGTGTCTAACCTCATCATGTGAATCACTGCATAATATTCCATCCAACACAACATCTCAATCATAACCAAGGCATCTATTTGACACAAACTCGGTGCACTACATGCCCCCATGTCATTGAATTAGTTGGGTAGCTAATCCAACTCTAATGCTCAACCCATGAGAATGAACCTCCCCATGTAACCGTCGGTTGTTTCTCATTATATTGTCACAATCTCAACTCGATCAAGAATCCATCCAAAGTGTAAAATAAGCCATGTTTAGGTCCATGACATAGTCCATCATCTCATCTGCAACATGTTGCCCATGATCCTAATGTTAATGTGTTGTCCTACAGTCGCACTCTTCCAAGCATCATCAACTTGTAAAGAAAAGAAGAATCATTTCCAAGGCCCCTTGTAAGGGTGGTGCAGTCCTCCTGAATGTCAAGGCCCTGCACACACCTATCCTCTAAGGTCTATCTAGAAAGAAGGGCCAGGAAGTTTCCTTCCTGAATCTCATCCACCCATGTATCTGATTGATACTACATCCTCAAATACTTGTGTACAACTTCAACCTCGTCATGTGTACAACCAAGCTTCTCAAGCTTGTCTTTTGTCAACTGAAAGTCATATATGCCCATGGCATACCTGCAAAAATCCACTATGTTAGTCGAATATCTACCTGCATAATCTTCCCCAACCACTTCCTTAGAAGAAGTACTTGGACTTCCTTCATCAGCAACTCCATGGTGAAGATCCTCCATAGAAAATGCATTTGTCAAGTGTCTCAATATGTGTGAAACTTTATTTCCACCTTCATCTTTCCTTCTAGCTCTTGTAAAAAAGTCAACCATATTCCTTTCCTTCATTGTCTGAGTCATACATCCAAGTCCCCTTTTCTCCACATAATCATGCTTCACATTCGAATCCTTTGGATATAAATTCATCGAAGAAATTCTTGGTCTATATCCCAAGAAACTCTTCCTATTCATCGAAACCATCATAGTTTGTCCTCTAGTTGTAATCAAGAGAATGTATTAGTCCACCATCGGTATGGCTTATGGAGATTTTAAAAGATCTTGCCCCAACACCATAGTATGATCATCCAAGTTGATCACCCTCAAGTCCAACTTCCCAAACCATGAACCCACTCTTACCTGAGTGTCCTTCAAAAGACTTGTCACATCTTTCATGGTAGAGTTTACTTCTTTGAAAGCACTCAACTATTTTCCCACTTCAGCTTTCTTCCCAAAATATGTTGTTTTTTTCTTGCTAAGGAAGCTATGAGTAGCCCCCGTGTCCACCAATGCAACAAACTTCTTGCCATGTACGGTTGCCTGCACAAAACTCAGTGTTAAGGCATCGTCATCTTCTCTAGGCTTGATCTTGCGTCTTATCTCTCGAACCTTCTTCAATAATTCAACCTCAGAAGAGTATTTCGACTTATGTTTTGATTTGACTTCCTTCTTAAGCTACTTCTCCCTGTTTGGTTCATCTAAGCAATTCAATCCTAGCTTAGCTTGAGCTCCATCAAGCTTTTCCTCCATCGCTTTCTACTTAAGTGCACCTACTTGGCACACACTGACTTCTTCCACTTGAAGTGACCCAATCGTCCGAACATCTTCCTTCATGGCTCAGTGATATCCCTCAAGTCTTTCAATGTAATTGAGCTTATCTTTCTCTATAACAATGGGCTTTCGACCAAGAAATTCCCTCTTAATTTTGTCCTCAAGTCCCTTGACTTTCACCTGCAACATGGTGTGTTTCTCCCTTAGTCGAACTCGCTCATCCATGAGTTCTTGGAGTCTTCGATCACCTTGTCGCATCTTCTCATCAAGTTCATTGAGTTCGGCAATCCTCCCATGAAGATAACCCAAGTCCTTCTGCATGCCCACTATCTTGTCCCCCATGTGTATCAAGAGTTCCCACTCTTGCACAAGAGCATCATAGCTTTTTTGCGTCTCGTCTTTCCAATAATCTATCATGTCTTCAAGTTTTTGAAATTCTATTTCAACCATCTTCATCGATTCAGCAAGTCTTCAATACCTGCTTTACCCTCACTGGTCATAAAGCTTCAAAACCCAATACCAACTACTACAAAAATATATCAGCTTTCATGAATTATTCACTTCAATCTGCAAATCGTTCAAATCCCGCAGAATCCGAACCTCTAATACCAATTGTCATGCCCCTATCCTGGTGGTGGTCTTTCAACCGCACATAGGTAGGTGTGGCACCGCTACCCACTTTCTTTTCACCAATACTTATGAGTACAGGCTACACCTAACATTCAACACTTAGTTATTTTTATTTACTTCCACTAAGCATTCATCGGTACACAAAGGAATAACATTTACATCGTCATCATAATATCATAAATATACATAGCAGATTACTTTCTTTTTTTAAATGGGAGGGGCAACTCTCAGATTAGATTCTAATCAATAGTTCAATATTTTACAAATACATATACAAGTGTATCTTTGCTAGGAAACTCCAAATTTACCATTAGCAAACTTTCCAAATTTCCAACAATTCGGCTTGCTCGTGTCCGGTTGCCCTTCGTTCAGTAGCACCCACATGTGCCATGTTGTGCAGCTCATCGCATCGTGTAGAGGTGCCCACCTTGGGTCGGGTCGCCCTCCGCATTCATACTCGCCCATCGCACCGTTGCAGCTCGCCAACCACACAGAGTCGCCCACCCTGTCAAGTCGCCCTCCACAACTTGTCGCACCGTGCATACTTTCCCGCAACTTGTCGCCCTCCACGTACAGACTTTCACACACACTGCAACTCGTATTGCATACTTTTTCTAGCCTCCTACCCATGTAGACCCGCCCAGGTTGGTCGGGTTACCCAACTCGGTCGGGTCGTCTGCACCCATAGCAGCTCAGGTCATTCACACCCAAATCGCCAAAGAGTCTGCGCACTCCTACAACTCACCCCATGTACTATCCGCTTGAAACCTACATCTCATTCTTCCTTGTCTTGGCCTGACAGTTCGGCCCTTATGTCTGCCTGTGCCTGCATCTTGTCTTATTGCATCCTCCTTTTTTCACCCAAGTCTCCAAGTGTTCTTCACTAAGAGTTCTTGTCACTTGATGCTTCTTCTCTCCAACTCGCTTGTCTTCTTATATAAACTCATCCAAGTTTAGGTGGGGTTGGCCTACCCAGGTCGACCATACAATTGGTCCACCATTTTTCCAATTAGCACGTCGGCCAACCAACTCGGGTCCGTTTCTGGACATTGGCCCGCCTAGGGTGCCCAACTCCACACGTCGGCACAACTCGTTGATTTTTCAACACTTCCTATAACTCGTCGTGCATGCACCCATACTTAGCCTATTTTCCACTTCTCGTTTTTTCGACTCTCCAAGTAATTTTTCGCACAAATCACTGGCGCGCATTTAACCAAACACTCCCACTCGTCATGTCGCCTTTAACCGAACTCGTGCGTCATCGCAAAGTTGACTTGTTGCACATAACTGAAGATGTCTCCCATCGTCGCTCATTGTGCATGACTCAACTCGTGGTCATGACAATAGGTGTCATGCCCACGAGTTGGCAATGTGCAACGAGCCGGGTGACATGACTTTTGGTTAAAAGTGATGAGTCATGGTGTGATGACTTAGGCAATCAGATAAACGCGCTTGAGTCACATGCGATGAAATGCGGCGAAGGCATGAGTCAAGTGCAACGAGGTGCGACGAGAGGACAAGTTGTGACGAGTTAGCACAGGGGTCGAAAAACGACTAAGTGTTGGATGAGTTGCGACGAGTTTATATGAGAGGCGGAAAACCGAGCGGATGTGTGAGTCAACCCATAGTTGGGCGAGCTGACTTGGAGATGGGCGAACCGACATTTTTGGTGGCCGAGTTATATGGCCGACTTGCGCAGGCCGACCCATCAAAATCCATGGAGGAACCGTATATAAGGGCAGAGGATGCATGGAGGAGAAGACATCAAGCAAGAAGCAAGTCAAATTCCAAGCGTACCAAGCGAACTTGGTGAAGAAGGAAGGACGAGCATTGGTGCAGGCTGAGATGCAGGTGGACGTGGATGGTTGAAGCACTAGATGAAGAACTGAGGTGTAGAGTTAAGGCGGGCGAACTGGGTTGGGCGAGATACCCGGGCGAGTCAGGCGGACTGTCAAAGGGCGAGCTACCGCGGGCACGCCTGCTCGAAGTTTTGAACGGGCGAGTTAGCAGGTTTGTGGAGTTTGGTGAGACCGCAGGTTAGAACAACGAACGGGTCACAGACTTGGGCGGTGTTACCCATGGTTGTATAACAGTCGGGCAAGTGGAGTATTGGGTGCGAACAAGGTTGGGTGAGCCAGACCCGAGTTGAGGGTGGGCTGCACTAAGGCGCATGCACACTTGCCCACGAGCTAGGGTGGTGTAACACGAGGGCGTCAGGTGAGGTGACACGATGAGCCCGACGTGGTGACATGACGAGCCAGGCGGGGTGACACGACGAACTGGGCGAGGTGACATGATGAACCAGGTGGGTTGCACGATAAGTCGGGGCGAGCCTGAACGAGAACTTGGGCAAGGTTGAATGAAGGCCAAGTTGAAAAGTGAAGTGTGGCAGTTTTACCAAGGTAATTTTGGGGTTGCCTTATAAAGGGTGATGTTGTATAAACACTTGTAAAATTATATATTTATATATTGTTGGGCAAGCTCTGGCCAAGGAGTTGCCCCTCCCTTTGAAGAAATATTGTATTGTTGTACTTTTATATGAATGATGATAAAGATGAATATTTCCGCTGTGTAAAAGAATAATGAATGCTTAGTGAAGTTGAAAAATATTCTAAGTATTGAATGTTAGGCGTAGTCCGTACTCGAGAGTATTGTTAAAAAGAAATTGGGTAGCAGTGCTGCACCTGCCTATGTGCGGTTGAAAGACTACCGCTAGGATAAGGGTGTGACAGTGGGGCTGACATTGTTCACCTAAAGATATAATGGTAATGGTCAAAATTAACCAAATATCATAATAATACTAGAATAACTCAATTGTCAATTCCTCTAATAAATTAAAAATATTAAAATATGTTTTATAAAATTTAAATCAAATATTTCATAAAAATAACTAATCAATTACCAAACCATATTAAGATATTAATGATGAAACTAACTTTTAACAAACCCTTTTAATTATATATGTTTCTTATAATGTAACACCTATATTAAAACTAGAGGTAGTCTAACGACATATAATTAATCAATTACCCCACCCTATTAAAATATTAATGATGAAACTAACTTTTAACAAATATTTTTAATTATATATGTTTCTTATGATTTAAGAGCTATATTAAAAATAGACGTAGTCTAACTACACCACAAATTTGGATCTACGTCAAAGATAAACTCAATTGTCAATTCCTTTACTAAAATAAAAATACTAATTGTTTTTATAAAATTAATAATATTTATTAAAATAATTACCAATCATCCAATCATATTTTAGATATTAATGATAAACTAATCTTTAACTAAACTTTTTAATTATATAATTTCTTATAATCTATAGGTAAAGATTCAAAAAAATTATATTTTTTAAAAGTAATTAATCAATTACCCAATCATAATTAAGAATTATACTGAAACTAATCTCATTTTAATTATATATGTTTTTTATTGGTTAAAACTATATTAAAAATAAGCATAGTGTAGCTAAACCATAATCTACCTAAAAACACAATAAAAATTCTAATAAAATTTTAAAAATTCTCACAATTTTTTTCGAAATTCAATTCGAGTTACAACTCTAAGCGCGAATGACCTCCGTTGAGTTTACGATGTCAATATAGAAACCGTGTTAATGTTATACAACCATTATATAAAAGAAAAAATGCGTATTAAAAAGATAGACAATAGGTATTTGCATGAATGTAAAAGAATAGAAGTTGTGTATAAAATAATATAATAACAAAAGTAGTTAGGCAACATGTCCGATTATTGTTATAACTGAATCAATGTAATATTAATTAGTAGTGTAATTATATTAGCATTTACATTTTATGTTGTAAAGGAAATGCCGTTAAGTATAGAGTGGTGAAGAATAGCATAGAGTGGGGAAGAATAGGGACATGTATAGAGTGGGGAAGGATAGGGACATGTGAATGGACATTGTTGAAAGCAAGGGTGGATGATAATGAGTTACAATTGCAATAGTTAGTTATGTGTATTCGTAAAATGGATTTATTTTAAAATTGTTGTTGTTGTTGTTTTTTTTTTTTTAATACCCGATATGTAATTTTTCCATATGCCACCTATTTATGGTGTTATTAGAAAATACTATTATATTGTAATGGAAGAGGTGAAAGAAACGATACGACATTGGGAACAACATCATGGTCGTCGTTCCATATTTGAAAATGCATGAAAAATTGTTGGAGCCATCATGATAATAATAAAAATTCCAGCATGATTTTGAAAAAAATTAGCTAAATTTTTTGAAAAAATGGATTATAGTTGTCAAGTTTTAGAATTTTGAGTGCCTTAATTTTGCACAGAAAATGATAGAAATTATAGCATGATTTTGAAACAATCAAGCTAATTTTTTTGAAAATGTCAATTACAGGGGTCAAGCTTCAATATTTTGGGCACCCAGGCATTCATGATGGATGCTAAATCCATTTCCGCCATCCAAAAACAATTTAAACACTCCCACAGTCAAATTTCGGAATTTGTCGTCCAGACAAAATTGTGACCTCTTTCGATATAAACCATGAGGATATTAAATGTCCTTAAAAACTACAGCACAAAACTTGGGAGCTTCAAGACCCAGAATGGAATTTGGTAACATTTTTAAATGTAGTTTCCAATACAAACTGATGGGAATCACCCACAAGATTTCAAGTTCATGGCCCCTAAATTTTTGCATTCTTGATAATGTTTTCTCACTATTTCAATGTCAATTTCATGATGCTTCCAAAAAAAATTACAAAACAATTTTATAAGTTTTAATTTCTATCTATAAAATAGCTACTCCATCATGAAGAACAGAGATTATTGCTACTCCGTCATGAAGAATAGAGAACTTGCGAGCTTCGAGACCCAAGAATGGAATTTGGTAACATTTTAAATCGAGTTTCCAATACAAGCTTTCTCAATCTGACAGAGTCACCTACAAGCTTTCAAGTTCATGGGCCCTAAATTGTTGCATTCTTGATGATGTTTTCTCACTGTTTCAATGTCAATTTCATGATGCTTCCAAAAAACTATAAAACAGTTTTAAAGTGTTAGTTTTTATATATAAATTAGCTACTTCATCATGGAGAATACACATTTGTTAGGTATTATTTGGCATTTCACATCATGTTGTATTACAAGTCATTGTGTAAGTAAAGCAACAAATGTAACCCGCATGTCTAATTCAACTCCATTACCAGTAGTTGCATGTCTAATTCAACTCCATTACCAGTAGTTCATTCTATCAATTTGTGATGCTTATATGACATATATTGTCTAAAATGACGCAAGCATAAAAGTTCAATGCAGTACTGCAAGCCTCCTTGTCTGGTTGAACTCATTCTGTCAATTTGTGATTCTTATATAACATAGTCTTTAAGGAAGCAACCAAGAAAACTTTAGTACAGTCCCGTAAGCCTCCTGCTTTAATTGACATTCCATTCATTTACATTCCAAGGAAAATTGTAAAGTTATAACTAAAATTGTAAGTTGGTTTGGATGGCCTAAGACCCGACATATCAAATCAGCAAAGGTAATTACTAAAATTCAGGTTATAAAGGCCCAAAGCCGTTGGCATTACTCCACTATGAAAATTATTGATCTTAGTGAAACCGCATATTTATGATACAAAGAAAGTGTAGATACAATATGATCTTTGGATGATAAGTGTTCAGGTAAAGGCTAAAGTGTCAACACATCCTTAGCCTCAGATATCTCTAAATAGAATGGACACAATAAGCTTTAGAACATGACATTCACTAAACTCGTACTTTGAAACCAATTTCAAAGTATTCTCAGTTATTAACTTGCATATCTATAAGCATACAATGCAACAGGGTAAGTATAACTAGGGCACGCCATAGCAGAAAAGGTTTGAAGCTGATGCAACTTCTCCTGGTTACAAAGCCTCTCTTCACTTTGTCTGTTGTATGAAAAGTACATCTAGAAAAGCTAGCAAATTGATCAATTGGAAGTCAAATAGTTTTTCTGGCGCATCCTGGCACCCCAAGATGATGCTTGACCCGCATCTCTAACATTAGCTCTCTGCTTTAAATTGTAGAGTTGGTCTTCCCATCTTGATCTCCATTCTTCTTTTGCAAGTTCCTTCCAGAGGCCAAGTAAAATAGTCAAAACAAAATAGCAAGCATTGTATGTGTCAGCCACACATTTATCATGCTAAAGCAATCCCTGGTTAGCACATTATACGAGTCATGGATCACAACACAATACCAAACGGCACGCATGTCATGACATGCATAAAAAAGAGGTGAATGAAGTTTTCCAGTCATTGTTTATAATACAAACCTAACATCTACACAACCTCCCTCAACAATCTAACACCTTAGAATACAAACTCTGCCTGACATATAACCCTTGGCTAAGACTTCAATTATGCATTCATTTCAAATTTATTTCTTTGCTTTTCACATTTCAAGCACCTTCACTTGTTACTGCAACTGCTTCAGTAATCTCGCCTCGGCCCATTGCTTAGGAAAACCCTTAGCATCAGTGTACTGCAACGACATACAATGTTGGATACCTGGCAGCCCTTCTAACTTGGAGCACCCATGAACATTTAATACCCGAAGCTTTGTCAGTTCGGCCAATCCCCGTATGCTCTTCAGATTCGCACAATCATATGCCTGCAACTCTTTCAAAGATACCAATGTTTCAATACCTAGCAGCTCCTCTATGTTTTTGCACCGACTAATGTCCAGCACTTGAAGTTTTGGAAGACCAGAAAGCCCTGCTATTTTCCTCAAGTTAGAGCAATTAGTCATTTCCAGTTTTATCAGAGTCTTTGGCAATGTTCTGACCTCCACCAGATGATTACAAAACCTAAGGGAGACATATTTAAGGATGGGGCAGACACCTGTGGAAAATGATACCTCTGATAATTTCGTGTTATAAACTTCTAAGACTTGCAACCGAGGCATGCGGTTGTTATTGGGAGATTCTAAATTATTCAATGTTTGCAACCGACAATTCAATACTCTCAACTCAGTCAACTGAGTCAACAGTCGAATAGTCACCGGCAAATGTTTCAATTCACTGCAATTCTCGAGCCTCAATTCCTTTAAGATCTTCAAGTGACAAAGTGAAAGTGGTAGACTGTCCAGTGAAAGGCTCCCTATTTCCAGAACTTCTAAATCGCCCAAGTCTCCAATTTCATTTGGAAATTCTTTTATGTTTGTAGCCCTAAGATCTAATTTTTAGGTACTTTTGATATGCTATTTGCGGAGGTAATATTTCAATGTTCTTACAATAGGAAACATCTAAACATTCAAGTGTGCTGATGTTTCCCAGTGTTTCGCTAGAGACGGTTAAATTATAGCACCAACTCAAATCAAGATATTTAAGACGAATTAAATTACCAAAAGAATTTGGAAGCATCTGCAACTGTAGGGAGTGAGATAGACCTATGTATTTCAGGTTTATTAAATTACTGAAAGACTTTTGAAGCACCTACAAATGAGAAGAGTGAGACAGATCGATGTAATCTAAGGTTATTAAGTACCCAAAGAAATCTAGCAGTGACTTTAGATTTGGGCAACTTGTTAACTCCAATCGTTTCAACAACACCAGATGACAAAATTCATCCAGCAAAGTTTTAAGATTAATCTTATGGAGGACAATTAGTTCGATGTGCTTAAGGTGCCCTATTGATTTTGGTAAATTTAAGTTGGCTCATCAATTCTCCATATTCTCCTCTACGAAAGCTCTCAGCTCTCTCTTTCAATCTCAGTTATCATAGATTCACAATCTTAGTTAGCACAGATTCACAAACACATGATATAAACATCCACACATATACACAACACACATTCCAAAAAAGAAAATATAGCAGTACATGGGTGGGTAGTACATGGGAATATGAATGATAGAGAGTATATTTAAAAACCTTATTTAAAAAACATAAATGTAAATGGATTTCCTTTTTAAGATACTAATATTTTGGAATCTATTTGTCTCCAACTGTATGTTTACATTTATTCCATAATAATCGCTAAATGTGAAGCTTATTATATATGCTTTGTCCCTATCCAAAAAGGATGAGTCAACTTGAGACCATCCATTCAAACACATAACAGCAAGGAAAATATGTGTCCTGTTGTGAGCTATATGGGTAACATTCATCAGAGAATCTACCAAGGCTATATGCTAGGAAGACCTTGCACTTTCTCCATAATGTTTTAATTTGGATTGTCGAAAGGAAACTACACAACCTCCCTCAACAATCTAACATCTTAGAATACAAACTCTGCCTGGCATATAACATTTGGCTAAGACTTCAATTATGCATTCATTTCAAATTTATTTCTTTGCTTTTCACATTTCAAGCACCTTCACTTGTTGCTGCAACTACTCCAGTAATCCCGCCTCGGCCCACTGCTTAGGACAACCCTTAGCATCAGTGTACTCCAACGACATACAATGTTGGATACCTGGCAACCCTTTTAACTTGGAGCACCCATGAACATTTAATACCCGAAGCTTTGTCAGTTCGGCCAATCCTCGTATGCTCTTTAGCTTCGCACGATCATATGCCTGCAACTCTTCGCTCTTAGAAGTTTTCTTTTTCTAGTTGTAGGGGGCTCCATTGTCTATAAAGATCTGTGATTAGAACTTACAGCCGACAAAGAAACGTCATCTTAAAGCTAAAAGTAGTAAATTAGTAATCACCTACAAGAAAACTCTTTTCATCCCCTGCGTCCAGTCTCCAGCTGTTCTAATATGCACGCTAATGTGTTCATCATTTGCAGTAGAGGTGATCGAGAATGAATGCCTACATGTAGAAAGTTCAGAAAAAAGAAAAAAGAAAAAAAACCGTGGAAGAAACACTAAAAGATCTTATCAATTGATAAATTCTAATGTAGGTTCAAAACTTACCATTCGAAAGGCGAGATCTCGGGGCACTGGAGAAATAAATACATTCCACTCTTGTACTCGAAGCTTGTAGGTTTTGACATATGCAAAGCCAGGACGTTTCCACGATAAATTGCCGCCTGCAAAATAAATAAAGCAGATATGTTGATTGCGCTTCAAAAGGATTCAAGATACAGATAATACAAGAAAATTGCAAATTTGAAGTAGGAACCGCATGACCTTGACAATATTGACAATATAATTTCCTACTCTAAATGCTCTCAGTGTGTGCTCGCTGCAATATAAAAGCACCAGAACAGCAATATACATCCAAGTCTGCACGTTCAAATCGCGTAATAAATTAAACCCCGAACATAAAATTCCGGAGCAATTCGTCTACGTTTCTTTTCATTTAAGCTAAATTCTCATGCATTTTATAATGAAATTAGATATTCATTATTCACTTTCAATCTTTCAGCGAATAGATTTTGAGCCGTTTTACTTCGAAGTTAGAGATGTAGTTTAGAATTAACAGAAAACAAGATGAAATGTCCTTACAACTTTCTCCCTCCAATCTCGCAAGGTGAAAAGGCGAATGGAATGAACAATCAGAAGCAGGTAAATCACGACAAATGCATGATGCGAATACCAGAAACCGTTGAACCTGGTAAGTTTATCAAGTTGCTGAGGAAGTTTCAGTGAACTTCTTCTAAACTAGGAGGTCGCAAGAATGAAGGCAATCTCCATGAGTACAACCATACAAACACCCGTGATGCCTACTGTGCTTCCTAAGATATCTCTGTAATTCGGCTTTTCACTGCCAAAATATGCTTTAAGATAAAGATTATACGATTCCTCGTCGCAATTTGCAATTCTAATGAAATCACATCTTATATAATCCATGCCGTGAAGCACGACGCCTATAACAATGGCCCCAATGATGGTCTGCATGAATATTACTAGCAATTGTCCCAAAAGGTACAAAGAGAGGCCAATAGACTTATGAAGTTAGAATTGTTGAATATTTATAAAGGATTTAAAAGTACAAGTACTTTTAAAAAAAAAATTAAAAATAGAAAATAATGAATGTTGGAAACCATATAAGATGTATCGTCTAAAATATTTTATTCATATATATATATTAATTAAAATCTCAATTGTATTTTCAATTTGGGTATTGGTTAACTTTTACGCAAACATATGCTTCCACAATTGTAACTCTTCTTACTTAGAGTAATTTACTAAATGACAAAACTCATGACTCCTATAGATATTGCATCAAGCAAACTTGAAATTCAATTTGGGTAATGCAACTCTCACATATGACCAAGCGGGCTTCTATGGTTCAACATTGTTACTTTTCATAAGGCTCACTAACTAGTTTATACAGTTTTCTCAATAATTATGCTTAAAAGGAAACACCAAGGGAATTAAGAGAGCAGAACAGAAAAACACATTGTTTTCATTCAAACATACAACTATTGAAAAATAATTTAAAAAAGGTAGAGACTCTTTAAGGCACTTAAAATCCCTCAAGAATCTCCGTTATACATATCTTGATGCACAGGATGGCCGAAGCACATTAAACATGGAAAATTTTATGGTGTATGACATATTAGAGCTACAGAAATATTAATTATTTTACAATTATGTTGAATCCAGTATTAAGAGAAAATCATATAGGAAAGTTTGTAATTGTTCTAGGTCCCCAATATTTGAGAGCTTCCATATCATCAGCAGCCATACAGGAAAGTTTGTAGTTGTTCTAAGTCCCCAGTAATCGAGAGCTTCCATATCATAAGCTCTCGCAGCTTTCTCTTCTTGATCATAGCCACCTAGGAAAAGAAAGACCAATCTCCAGCTCTGAAGCAATCCAACAGTCACTGGTATTTGGCTGGACATGTGATGTCTACCTTTGTAATCGGCAGATTCCGTTGTTTTATAGACTTCAACTTATACCATGGAGTAGCTTCTCTTAACACTAAGAGGAAAAATAAAAGAATGACTTTCAGTTTGAAATATAAAGACGCAATTTATTTTATGTGATTTCTTTGATATGTCATTGAGTGAAGCTTTAATGATTATAAGTTCACACGATAATCCAAAAATTTTCATCAAATTAAATGCATACCTGGTTACTCCCTTATATTTTGATGCACCCCTTGAAAAGCCACTACTATTTCTGCAAAATTAGTCAAAGCAATTTCTTATTACTTCTTAAAAAAAAAAATGTGAAACTCAGTGGATATTTTGATGCACCCCTTGAAAAGCCACTACTATTTCTGCAAAATTAATCAAAGCAACTGCCTATTAATTCTTAAAAAAAATGTGAAACTCAGTGGCTTAATGAAAATTTTCCCATCGAAAATATCCAAAATATATGGGACAATATATACACATGTTTTAAATAAATAAAATACATTAAGAAAACCATGTACCTCCTGAGAGACACAATATATTCTTTCTTGGTTAAGTGTTGCATCTCTTCCAGAGCCCCTTTGTATTGGCTAATCTTAAATCAAGAGAGCAAGGGACAATAGCCCTGGAAGTTGAAATGCATACACAAATGTTGGTGCAAAAGTCCAACTTTGGGAAGCATCAGATGGTTTCCTTGCACTCTGCCATCTGTTCACAATAGTGCTAAAGAAGGACTTGATATCCCAAAGAAAGGCAATATATATTTGCATTGGCATTCAATCATCCTTATCAATGTGGAGAGGTTTCATTCATTCATAATTAATTCTCAGGTTCAAAATATGTGCTCTTGAATCAGACACCTAGCAAAATCAACAAAGAAGCAACAGAAATTGCATTCAAAATTAGCGGATTTAATAGTGGGTATGGTGGTTTCAAACATGTAGGTTAATAAATAATTAGATAAGATCTTATGGCAAGTTGAATTTGAAACTTTTGAATCAAAAGGAACAAAATGCTAGCTCCATGTTATATAATAGGAATCCAGCTACTGTTTTCTGATAGTAGACAAGTATAATGCACTAGATAGCTCACAATATAGGTTGATAGAACCTTTGTGATATTTGGAGTCTACACTGGCAGTCGGCCCACCTTCTGAGCTGCTATTGATATTGTACAACTTATTAAATCTGAAATAGAGTAAACGATATAGGAGACAAAACAGACTGGGAATGTAAGTCCTTTATGCTGGAAGAGAAAAAGAGAACAGAGCAGCATGTAAACGGAGAAGAACATAAATAAAACCAAAAGACTTTCTGACTCGACATGTATTTCTTGGGGTCTAGATTCATTCACATGTATTTAAAAATGCTGACATGCTTGAACCAAAAAAGGAAGAGAATTTGAGAATTTCAAATGTTGTCCTAACTGTTTTAGATATATTTTCTACAATAAAAAGGAAAAATCATGAATACATGGGCCTGGAAGGCTTACATTGTAAGTGTGACAATACATGAATGGAGTGCCATCTTGATGTAAAATGTTCTCCATCCTCCACACTTCACAAGAATTTGTTATAAATGTCCATTAACTAAGATTCCATTGCTCTTGAGGAGGAATATTTTACCAGAACATCAGTTGTGACTATTGATGGTGATTACAAAACAATAGGATGAGGAACTTAGAAAGAAGAAGAATTGAGGCAATGGCCTCTTTTCCAGTAATGATTATTAGACAAGGTTATTAACCCTGCAAAATGACGATTTTCCAACTCCATAAATAAAGCATTTTCATCATTACATCTACTCAACTCTCTCAGTGTCTTTATCAATGTCTCAAGTGATTTTTTCTTTGCATTTTTCTTCAAAGTTCGCGTACCAAAGGTTCCAAAGAATCTGTCAGATGAATCTCTGTATTTCTTAGAAATCATGACCACCTTTCTGTAATCCAAAGAACTATAATGTTTCTACCTTATAACAGGATTCATGGAATTCTCTGGATGGTTGTTTAATAAAAGACTTGTTGGGTTGTGTTATATTCTTTCCACATAGTTAACAGGGGGTTTGAGGGGTACCCATAACCCCACTTTATGGGGTCCAGGGCAGTGCCCCGGAAAATTTTGGTTTTGGACCCTATGTTAGGTTGGGCGGACCCACTTATGGTTTTGTGCATGATTTTTCGCACATGTTTTTTGGACGCGATAGTTTTCAGTCCATGGTATTGGATTGATGGTTTTCTGGTCCATGGTATTGGACGTGATGGTTTTTCGGTCCATGGTATTGGATGCTTCGGCATGTATAAATATGTATTGTAACATTGAAAGGAACATAATGAAAAATCAAGCTGGTAGTCCTGGTATTGGGATCCAGTGGGAAATCTCTGTGGATATGTGTTTTATGTGTTATGCTCTTGCATTTTTTTTTCCTGTGATTTAGAATTCGTATGCAGGTAATTTCTGTACGGGGTTAAAAACTACAGGATGCAATGGTGGTATAGATGGTGGTGGCACAACGACTACAATGATCGGATTGTGGGTAAGCTAATAATGGTTAGGCAATGTGGAATAATTTCAAGGAGGGTGTGCAGGTTATCGGACAGTAGTACCATCCCGCAGTCAGCATCATAATTCAACCAGACATACTTCAACATTTATTAAAAAGATTAAATTTCAAACCTTACACATCTTTCACTTTAAAGATTTGTTCCTAGATTAGTAAATAATGAAACAAATCATCATTTAAAACATGGAATGAGATAACATATTAACACATGTGCATGAAAGTACAGGCTCATCAATATCCTTGATAAACCACTCCAAGACTGTGTAAATTTCTTTCACAGTCAACTGTGTTTCTGTACCAAACCTACTTGCACTGCTCTGTGCTTGAACCAGATACTTTTACCAAACAAATAATCTGATAGGACTGCAGCCCTGAAAGTCTTGATTTGGAATTCTATCAGCAAGAGGACTTGTTTCCCATACACCAACTCATATGGTGTGTGTCCTGTGCTGTTTCGCCAATTAGTTTGATAGGCCCATAATGCTTCTGGTAATTTTTCAGCCCAATCCTTTTTTTGCATGTTTATCGTCTTTGTGAGGATGGACTCAATCACCTTATTTGTGGACTCCACCTGACCATTTTCTTGCGGGTGATACGGTGTAGATTTCCTATGCTGTATTTTGTATTGCTCCATCACACCCTATACCAGATTAGAAATAAACTACAATCCATTGTCAGAAACAATTTCTCTAGGCACACCAAATCTATTAAAGATTTTAGTAAAAAGAAAATTAATAACAACTCTTTCAGTAGAAAAAGAAACAGCTTTAGCTTCTACTCATTTTGTAACAAAATCTGTACAAACCAAAATATGCTTTTTATTTGATGATGCAGGATTTATTGGTCCTACGAAATCAATGGCCCATTTTTCAAAAGGCTCAATCATACCCTGAGGACATAAAGGCATTTCATTGGTCTGATTAGGTTAGCCAATTTGCTGACAATGCTTGACATATTGTTTGGCATCCTTGAACAAGGAAGGCCAAAAATAGCCAGCTCGTAACACTTTGTATGTAGTCCGCTTATCAGTGAAGTGACCTCCACAAGATTCATCATGGTAAAATTTTAAGATATCAAACATCTCTTCCTCTCTTATACATCTACATATAATGAGATCTGCTCCGGTGTAAAAGAGGTCTCCTTGGATCCAGGAATATGCAACACTTTTCTAAATGATATTCCACTTTTCACGAGCGAATAAGTGAGGTGCTAATTTTCTAGTAACTAAATAGTTAGCTATGTTAGAAAACCATGGATATTTTGTTGACACAACAAAAAGATGTTCGTCAAGAAAATCATCATCAATAAGAATTGCTTCACCAGGATTACTTAATCTCGAAAGATAATCTGCTATTGCATTTGACTTTCCTAGTCTATCAACAATGGTAATATTAAATTATTGTAATAATAACAACCACCTAGTCACTCTACCGTTAGTTAATGGTTTACTCATAAAATATATTATAATAGAATGGTCAGTATGTACAAAAACTTCATATTCTATAATATAATGTCTGAATTTATTAATGGAAAAAATTACAGCTAAAAACTCTTTCTCAGTAACCATATAATTGAGTTCAATGGGTGACAAGCTTTTACTAATGAAATAAATAAGATAATATTCTTTGTATTCTTCTTGTCCTAAAGTTGCACCTATAGCAGTATCTGAGGCATCAAAGGAAATATGAAATGGCAGGGATCAGTTTGGTCCTCTCATTATTGGTGTCTAAACTAATTTTTCCTTCAATGTCTCAAAAGACTGTTGGCAAGCTGTGGACCAAGAAAAATCACTATCTTTAGCCAAAAGTCAGAAAAGGTGGGTAGCTATCCTTGAGAAATTCTCAATGAATCTCCTATAGTAGCCCATATGTCCTAGAAAACCTCTCACTTCCCTTTGAGTTTTGGGTATAGGAAGACTCGAAATGACTTCTATTTTTGTAGGGTCAACTTGGATACCTTTGTCGGAAATAAGATGGCTGAGAACCACTCTTGCCTTACACATTAATATGCATTTCTTGTCACTCAAGGCGAGATGAGCTTCTTGGCAGCATAGAAGCACTTTTTCTAGATTCTTGAGGGCTTCTTGAAATGAATCACCAAACACAGAGAAATCATCCATATAGATTTCTACACATTCAAGGTCAACAAAAATAGCCAAGACTTCCCTTTGAAAGGTAGCCAGGGCATTACATAGCCCAAAGGGAAGCACTCGATAAGAAAATGTACCCCATGGACATGTAAAATTGGTTTTTTCTTGATCCTTGGGTGTTATCTTTATCTGGTTATATCCGCTAAAGCCGTCTAGAAAAGAAAAGTACTTCTTACTAGCAAGGGTATCGAGTACCTGATCGATGAAAGGAAGGGGGAAGTAATCTTTGAGAGTGGCTTTATTCAATTCTCTGTAGTTAATACAAATGCGCCATCTCCCATCTTTCTTTGGGACTAATACTAATGGAGAGACCCACTGGTTGTCAAAAATGGGATAGATAAAATCAGCATATAAGAGATTTTGCAATTCTTCCTTTACAACGTCTAGAGTTGGGTTCATTTGCCTTTGGGGTTGTTAGACAGGTCGGTATCCATCCTAAATATAGATATGGTGTGTATAGGTTCCAGGAGGGATGCCTTTTATATCTTCATAACCCCATGTAAAGGCGTCAAGATGGTTTCACAACAAATTCACAAGCTGCTCTTGTTGAGAAGGATCCAAGTCTGAAATGATATACAAGGATTTACCTAGACTAATCTCAAAAAGAGTAGTGTCAGGATCGAGAGTACACAAAGGTGTCACTAGAGATGGTGATGATGAAGGTAGAGAGTCATATCCTTCCTGAAAATCTAGACTAAAAATCTGACTCAATGACTTAAAATTAGGTATGGTGTCTAGATTGTTTAGGAAGTCTTGAATCTCATCCTCCTACGAGGACTCATCATTATGATGTATCAAGGAAATAGGTTGATTCTCCTCATCATTACTGTAGTATAACCATAAAGTGTCTCGGAGGTCATGAATAGATCTAGCAGATGGATATAAGGTGTCTTTATTTCTAGAATCTCCATGGGAAATATACATATCACCAGAATGACATTCGATATAAGCATCAACTGTAACAAGCCATGGTCATCCTAAGATCAAGGGATTCCCCCCCATAGGGTTCTTTTGGTGAAGCACAATGAAATATGTTGGATATTCCCATGAATCTAGGGAAACAACCACATCATCCAACACCCCTTCCGGCGTGATTTTAGATCGATCTGCTAGTTCAAGCACAATGGGAGTAGGACGAATATGGACCAATCCAAGTTGATCCATGGTTTGCTTGGTCATAACATTAATGACTGCCCCTAGGTCTATAAGTACATTGGAGACAAGGACATCACCTATATGAATAGAGACAACAGGGTTTCTGGGGTCAGTATATTTTTCCATGTGCATACATCTCATCATTAACTTTGCTACTCTACCAACAAATTGAATGGTTTGGGGTTCCAATCTGCTCCTTCCTAGCTTCTTGAGATAGAGTTCCCTAATGATTTTTGTATAGATGGGGATCTCTTTGATATCTTGGAGAAAAGGTACCCTTATAAAAAGGTTCCTAAGCTTGGAAGCTAGGCTAGACTCAGGAATGGGGTATTTCTTCTCCACAACTAACCTCTCTGGATAGGGAGGTCGGTTAGAAGAAGATGACAAGGGCTTAGAATGTACAGGGATAAGCTGAATGGTGTCATATTTTTAAGAATGGTCAGGAGTTTCCTCCTTTCCTTTCTCATCGATAACCACCATGGGTTTATTTTTATTTTCTGAGGTTACTACCTTCCCTGATCTCAATTGGAGATCATTGACTCCAACTAGCATAGTTTGAAATTTGGATGAAGAAAGCGGGGTCATAGAATGGATCATTTGTACCACTTTATTATTGGGGTTGGGTAAAGTTTGAGCAGGCAGCTGAGAAGGTCGAAATGGTGGAGGTAACGGTAATGGTGGCATAGGTTGACTCAGCCAAGGTAATGATGGTTGAGGCATTGGGTAAGGTGCATACGTAGGAGGGTATGATTGCATAGGTGCATGATAGGAATAATGTGGATGATGTGAATGGTTTGGCCCTTTCCATCCTTGTTGCCAAGATTGGGAGGGTTGTCCATATTGATATTGATTCCCATGCTGCCAATGCTGAAGCTGACTAGTGTTAGGATAGGAATGTGAATGTGCATTATAACCAAAAAAATGTGGTGGAGATTCAGGAACCATACCTGCACTTACCTGAGGCCAATTCCTTCGTGCTCCCATCGCATGCAATGATCCGACTTCAGGTTGTCCCCCTTCAAATACAACTTTCAGCCCTGGTATAGAGGCACATTTATCCATAGCATGGTTATCTGTACAAATTGTACATTTATTATTTTCTTTAATATCTGGAGGACATTCCCTTAAAGGATGCTTTCTTCTACATTTAGGAAAAAAAATATACAATATCTCTTGCTCTTCTACAAGTTTCTGCTGAAACTTCAAAGAGTCTATTTGTTTACTAATAGTATTCATTATTTCAATTTTCATATTATCCATTTTGTTTTCTAATCCAATAATCATAGCATTAGTAGATTCGATTTTTCTGTTTTTATTCTGAATTCCTTTATCAGATCTATATTGGTTCCTCGATAATTTCCTGCACAAGTCACAGATCTGATCAAAATTCTTTTGAGAAATATCCCCTTGTCCTAAAAAATTTAAATTATTTCTAACATCATCAGCGAGCCCATTTAAGAACAAGGTTCTAATGGTAGTTGGATCAAATTTGTGCTTTGACCTTTGAAGGATATATAGGAATCTCTCCAAGTAGTCCTCTAAAGTCTCATCATCATTTTTCACAATAGTAAATATTTCATCTTGAATATCTCTAGTTTTACAATATTCCTAATATTTTGACAAGACCACTCTCTTCATTTTCTCCCAAGAAGATATAGTGTTTCCTCCTAGTCCCATGAACCAATGGAGTGTTGCGTCCTTGAGAGTTGCAGGAAACAAATTTAACTTCTGGGAATCAGATGAATAATCATAAATTCTACAAAAAATACCAAACTCAAATAAGAGAGAGTCTGGGTCTTCATGTACCTTTCCATAAAAATGAGGAAGCGCTGATGGTGAAATGTTTTTCGTTTGTACTTGTGTATCAGGACCCACAATCGGGAATCCGAAAGTGGACTATTCCTCATTAACCTGATTTTCACCACTTCCTTCTACATGGTCTTCCATATCTACCATTGTTGTTCTTCCACTAGGACCGCTCTCAACAGGCTGAGAAGGCTAACTATGAATTCCAACAATCCCCTTCTTCCCCTTTATGGGTTGTGTCACACCTGAACCACAAGGCCTAGGTGGGTTGTTCTTGCATGATGAGTATGAGTTTGTTTGGACTTTCTGCCTGCAAAAGAATGCCCAATACGAGTTTTGGTTTCAAATTTGTTAGTGTTTCTTTGGCCCCTAGTGGGCTTCGGACCCCTACCTCTTTTAAGCATTCATTTAAAAAAAATGACAAAACAAAATTCAAATAAAAATTGCAAGTTTCAAAAAAATAAATCAACACCTATAAATTCCTTCAAACAATATAAGCACAATGTAGGAAACAATAATAGCACACTTACCCCTATTTCAAAAAATGGAAAATTCTTACGAATTCAAATCGCCACCCTGGCAACGGCGCCAAAATGTTGGGTGTAGGAATTGTGCTTGAGAAAACTCCTCAACACTTAATTTTCAACCCGAGGGTTTCATAAACTTAGAGACGAATCATAGGAAATGCTAGAAATGGTATGAACTTTTTCTATCTGTAATCCTACTTCTTAAAGGAAATGCTTTGTAGAATCAGATAGAAAACAATCTAAAAGGTAATTGACACCAAAGAAACTCTCGTGCTGGAATGTAAAAGACAATTTGCATGTAAATAAAGTAAAGAAATTCCACACAATGGAAAGAATCTTAAGTTCTGTAATGAAATGATATGTTTATGTTTAGTGGATGGCTAACAATCTGACAAGTGGGCCCTTGCAGAATTCTATCTTCCTTCTCATATTCCTTCTACACAAACAAGTTGTCCTTGCACTGTTGCAATTTGCTTGCACTAGTGCAGGTACAATATCTCTGTGAAAAAGTACATGTGGCCTTCCTTACTGAAGAATTATGTCTTATTTAAGGTGATTTAAGCCTCAAGGCTTAGAGCATTCTTTTTTTGTGACAAGAGACCAGCTCTTGCATTGAGGCAAAGCTTCCTTCACCCAGTTTCCAAATTACTTTCGAAAGGACTGAAAGATGTGCTGAAAAAGAATTGCAACTATAAATGAAATTTTGAAGTAAATTATCTGTGGAAAAGGAAATTCTTCAATTCATTAAACCTTGGAAAGGAAATAAACTTCATGAAAATAAAAGAACTTCAAAAGAATCAAACATTAGTCTAAGTGTTTAGCATGTGTTAACTAACTTTAGTAATCCATTCAAAAATGCTTATGTTATTTGCAAGTATAATATGTTTATCATAATTTTATGCAACTACTTCTAGGTCCTATAAATATGTACTTTTAATATCGAAGATAGTTACTAAGTTAATGATTCATTCAATTACGAAATAACTAGAAATAATATGCATAGAAGTGATTCACTATTCGCTGTAAACAAATGATTAAACCAAAGTGCAGGTAACAGCATGCACTTGTGCAGGAAAGAGTTCCTTGCACGATCTGATAAAAAACAAGTTAAAACAGAGATTGAGTGTAACGAAAATGAAAGAAAGATATTTCGTAAACAAAGTAAACATAGCTAACTTTCAAACCACGGATTCGTTTCGAATGTTAGCTACAAAAGATATTTATAATAACGATTAAAACTATAACATCACAGAGCTGCAAAAGAAATATCCACACCTTCTTTCTGAATAACGAAAGTGAGAGGGGTAAACAAGCTGGGTTGGATGGGTCCTAGCCAACCAGCTCGTTTCCCTTCTAAGGAACGAAAAAGCTCAGCACTTCAAATATACATCAAAGATAAATTAGATGCTAGTATGCAAATCATGGTAGTTCTCTTGTATTACTCGATTCAACAAATATACATAACAGAACAGTGCAATCCTAGAGCTAAGGCGATAACCAGATTACAGAAAACAAAATTACAATTGATGGTTTGCTAAATAGGCTCCTCCTACCTATAATCTATATCTTATATATCCTTTCGGCTCTAGCCGTTTTCACTAATTACAGACATTTCTTGTTCAGGCCTTTCGACTGAACAAACTTAGAAACCGAAATTAAAAACTTGGCCAACAATTATAATACACATGAATTTCGCTTGGCTGTAACCTAACTTTGGAAAATATTCCCTAAATGCGCGCCACCTGTTATCCTGCTTCAGTTCATCAGTAGCTAACCTCGGAGTCAAGGATCGAGACCCGTCCTCGTGGAAGATTTTGCTTCTTGGAAATCTTGGACAGTCTTCGTGGTGGTGCAGGAATCTACCTGCATTAGTCATACTCATTCATAGTTAATACTAAGTTCCATGATTACTCTAGGAAATTAATATGAGTTACAACCGATATGTAAATAGGCATGAAATCCATATAAAATGATTAATAAAGTGCTATAATAAATCTTAATATAAAATATGAGCATGTGCAGGAATGGGTAGCTATCTTGTACAAGTGCAGGAAAGAAGGGTCTTTTATTGAGATAAAACAGATGTTGATTTTGATGGAAATGGGGTAGAAAATAGGGAAATTTAGGATACCAACACCAAGGCTTCTAGGCATGAGGCATGTGTTGAAATGTGGCAGCAAGAATATTCTAATTTTAATTTTTCCTTGAATTAAAATTGAGAATTAAAATTCGAATTTAGTCTCACCAGCTGCTTGAAAAATAATTAATTAATTCATCTTGAGTTAATTAATCCGAGAAATTCAAGCTAGAAGTCTTTGTGAAGTCATGCAACAATTATCCCTTAAATTAAGGAAGTTATCCCTTAATTAAGGAGATGAGGATGAGTTGTATTTGAGTTGTAATTATTTAGATCAGTTAACTAAGTTAAGTCCAGTTAAATTAGTTCCAAACAGTTTGAGGAACTAATTGTAAGTTCAGTCAATTAATGCATGCATGCATGAAACTAGTGTACTCCAAATAACTGAATATTCTCTCATAAATAACTCATGCATGTCAGTTCAGACAAAGACCCAGTTGATATTAAAGGTAGGGATAGTGTACTATTAGTTGCAAGAATTTCCCTATAAGAAAATCTCTTTCATGCAGAAGGAATTAATTCCTTGAGATTTGTGCAGTTTTATAGTGTGTTCAAGCAGTGTGTGGGATCAGTGTCACACAAGGTTACAACTGGAGCACCCAAGGAAAATTGCACAAGGAAATAGGAGGCTTGGAGGACAAAGGAGAAGGCATATGAGTTGTCTATTCTATCTATGAGCAACAAAGAGATATTGTACTGAGAGCTGGATAGTTGTGAGAGCTAAAGCTGTGTGTAATCCTGAGATATTTCCACTTGTATGATAATACAGATAGTAGGGTTTTTAGTTGAGGCTTTCCTCAGAGTATTCTTTTGTGTTTCATGTGTATTGATTCTTCTTCTCTGTTATATGTGTTCTATTTGATCTTTCTCAAATCAATTAAGCTTCCACAAGTTTGATTGTAGAAGTAGATTAAGTATTTTGCTTTAGTTATGTTGCGTAATCAGGTTAATCTACAATGATAATTTCTACATGGTATCAGAGCAAAGGTGATCAGAGTTGTGAATAATATACTGAGAAAGGAAATTCAAAGTTTGAAGTTCTTGATTGCAAGTGCAAAATCAAATTCTTATCACACCTCAAAGTTCACCAATGGTGTTCAATGGATTGAGACTCGAGCATGCTCGGGATGGCAGCTCGAATTACATAGCATGGAAGGATCGCATGGAAGCAGTATTAGAAGAAAATGGTTTGAAGGATTTCGTTGATCAAAAAATCCCCAAGCCAGTTGTTGTTAATGCACAAGAATTCGCTGAATGAAAGAAGTGTGTGGTGAAGGCAAGAAGGATTCTTCTAGAGGGAGTTCGAGACCATATTGTGTCGAGTTTCCATGGGAAGTGTTAGCCTTGTGGACAAATGGCCCAAAAATGGATCCAAATATGCTCTTGAAGGTCTCCATAAACCAGCAAAATAATGCCAATGGATCCAAATTTGATCTTAAAGTCTTCAAAATCTTCACTAAGATCATCCAAAGAGTGAAACCATCACATGTCAAGAGCCCTTGGAAGGGAAAAAAAGCACCATCGGGAGGCTAAAACACTCCAAAACAGTGAAAAAACAAAGTATTGCAAGCATAAACATGGCAACACACAAATGTTGTTGGATATGGTTGATCAATGGCCCAGATATAAGTGGATAATCACATCGGCGGTGGCCATCGGAGGCAGTCAGAGTAGAGTCGCGATGAGATTGGGCTGAGTGATATGCCGATCACTGCTATCGGTGATATCGCTATTGGTGGAGAGCATATGCCATGTTATATGAAAGGCTCGGGCATTGAGCGATTAGCGATTGTGATCAGATCACATCGCTATATCGTGTCGGCACTATACCATGGGTCGGGGCCTATGCACAGGCATATGTGCGACCCGATAAGCCAGACCTGACAACATTATAAATGATTTTTCATAAGATTTCAGGTCTACGCCAAAGCCAATTTTTGATGAATTTTAATGTATTTCATTATATAACAAAATACAATGGGAAATAGGGTAGCGCCAATTGCGTTGAAGCCCGGACCCGAAAGGATCTGGGAAGGGAAATACATAAAATTTGAAGTCTGCAAAAGCCATTTTTAATGTATTTTTGTATGTTTTCATTGTTTAAACGAAATACAAAGGAACCTTGGGGCAGTGTGATAACGATGAAACCTGGACCCGATGGGTTTTCGGAATGAAAATATATATATTTTCAAGTCCGCTAAAGCCCATTTTCATGCATTTTTCAGTTTTTTCACGTATTTCGTAATACAAGGAAAGTACACAGGAGCAGGCTTTTTGCGACTTGCGATGGCGACAAGGGTAGACCCGATAGATGAATAAACCATTTTTTAGGACTTTTGAAGTCCAAATACACAAAGAAGGTGATATTTTTACAGTATTGTTGTGTTTTTTGTTCGTAACAGAAAGTAGTCATTGTCCGCATGTTAAAGGGATTTCATAGGCTCGAAGAGCCATTTCACCAAAGAGCAGAGGTCGAATCAACCCAAAGCAATCGTGGAGCCACAGCATGTGGCAGCCCCAAACAGAAACGTCATGGAGCGTAGACCGCGTAGCTCATCAATAACAACATAATTAATTGTGGGGCATCTTTGGCATGAGAGAGCTCCCAGACAGTGCATCAAACTATCCAAAATATTTGATTGTGGTTATTCTTCTATCAGAAGAAGAAACCTCCGAGCCATGTTTGCCTAGTCAGAGATCAAACAATTAAACAAGACAGAGAGATAGATTAAGACTATGAGCCTTTGAGAGCTTAGGAGCATTATAAAAGGCCTATAAAAGGCTGAAAACTAGATGTAACAAAGGTTTAAATTCTAGAGATTGTTCCTCCTCTGTTCCTTCAAACTTCTCATCTTCATTCTAGCAATATAAGCTTCTTTTACTATTATATGTTCAATGTCCATTCTCTTTTCTATTCCATGCTTGCACTTAAATAGTTTATTCAGGTTTTTTGCTGTGTGTAATGCCAGATAACTGTCATCTTATCTCTGCATTGATAAATTAGATTTGCAAGTCTTATTTACTTCCTGTAGCTGGTCATTGATATGTGTTTATGTATGCAATCTGCTGGTATAGTCAGTATTCTCCATTTATTCATTGAATCTATAAATTATTGAGCATTAGTGGTCTAAATCCTTGTATTGGTGAGAGTGTTCATGCACGTCTTGAGCGAGAATAGAGCTGAAATGGTTAATTGACTTGATCCAAACCATCCTCCATTTCAATAGTTCTGAGAACAATATTGAAGATTATACGTTACCAGGCATCTCTGAGTTGCAACCTAGGAGAGTTTCCTGGAGTGATAACATAATTGGCGCCGCTGTCGAGGAGAGGAAACTAAAGCTTAGCTTCCCTGGGAAATGACAAAGATCCAGCTTTGATGATAGACAAATTCTGGGCACTTTTTTAGTTGTAATCATCTATCTGGCAACTCTACTAGAGGTCGAACCTCTTGGCGACTCCACTTCATAGTTCTGGCTCAGTTTGTGAGGCATACTTGGAGAAATCCTTAGAAGGTACAAGCTGACCCAGTACCTGACCCTAAAAAAATCATCAACGAGAGAAAGGTATTATAGAAAGGAGCATCAGGTTCAGGTAAACCTAAACGATCTCCTATATCTCTTCAAGCAAGTCCTGTAATAGAACAAATACATGTTGAGAGTATAGCATCTAATACTAGTAGTGAAGAAAAACTCTCAGAGATTCATAAAGCTCCTTATTCTTTAGGTTATCCTTTTGCTTTAAGCCCAAAGGAAACCTCAACTCCTATCCATCATACTCCTTTAGTCTTATCAGTCACTCCTCAGCCCTCTATAATTCAGACTGCCAGTACTCTTTTAGTCACCACAACTATGGCAGGTCCACAAGCACCTACCAAAATGGAAAGAATCATAGTTGCTAGGTATGGACCTCTAATACTACCCACTCCTTTGAATGCCATGTCCATTGGAGAATATAAAAAATATAGGCCTAAGTTCATTGGGATTGAAGGTGTTACTGATGAAGAACATCTTGAGTCATTCCATAGCTATGTTGATAATCTGGACATTAGTGAAGATGATGTGTGGATGAGAGTCTTTATCCAAAGCCTAGATGGAGAGGCTAGAAAATGTTTCAGAGAACTAACCCCAAGATCTATAGTAGATATTAAAGCTTCAGATGATGCATTCCTAAAGCATTGGGAGGATAAAAAGGATCTCCTCTACTACCACACTTAGCTTGGGAACTTAAAGAGGGAAAAAGGTGAGTTGTTGTTTGATTTTAATAAGAGGTTTAACCATATGTACAATAAGATACCAACTGAAGTAAAACCCACTATTACCTCTGCTAAACTCACCTATGCCAATTCTTTTGATTTTGACTTCTGCCTACTGTTGAGGGAGAATCGATGTGCTACTTTGGCTGACATGCAGGATGCAGCCTTGGAAGTGGAATCAAACATCATGGATGCAGAGAAGCTCAAGGGAAATGTTGATAGAATAAGATAGAGGGGAGATTCTTCATCATCTTATGATCCTAAGATAGATAAAATGACCAAAATGATCGAGTCATTAGCCTTTGAAATCTCCAAATTGAAGGTTGAGCAGCACCCGGAAAAAGGAAGAGTGCCTAATACCTTTGCTCCTAGAAATCTAAATCCTATTCCATATAGAATAACTAATGAGTAGTTACATATTTTGCAAAGAAAAAAAGATGCCAATGAAGACCAAAGGGTGAAGGCTCCTTTTCAAAATGCAGTCATGGAAGAAGATCAGTTTGAAGAAGATGATGAGATCCATTTTCTAGAAGACAAAGACAATGCTTCCTTTATTACCTCAATTGCCTATGAAAAGTCATTATTTAATGACCAGATCAGCCAAGAATGGGATGATGAAGCTATTCTACAAAATGTAGATCAACAAATATATAATTTGAGGTCAAAGATAAATAATGCCAAGGAAACTCCTATTCAAAGAGCTACTGTCCCTACAGTACAACAAGCTAATAAGCAAAAACAACCGACAGTTGATCCCATCATCCTAAAAGCTCCAGCTCATGAGGTAAGAGGCCTTGACAAGTCTCCTTCTCCTTTCAGTTTCCAATCATAAATTTAGAAGCTAAGAATACCTATGCCTCTGATTGAACTAGTGAAGAATGAGTCCTTCAAAAGATCCATCATAGAGGCCCTTGAGCCTAAAGCCATCCAAGCCTCCATTGACTATGTAAATCTGCAAGATGACAAGCCAGCTGTTATTCTCAGCCCAATGATTTAAAATTGTGAAGACAACTCCCCATCATTCTATGTCTCTCTGATTATTCATGAAAAAATCCTTCACAATTTCCTTTTGGACATTGGAGCCAGCCATGATCTAATGCCCAAGGCTGTCATGGATGAGTTGGGTCTTGACATCACCAAGCCTTACCATGACCTGTTCTCTTTTGACTCTAGAAAAGTGAAATATCTAGGATTAATCAAGGACCTAGCCATCACTTTGCCTCAGCTGTCTATGAAAAGCATGATGATGGATATTGTGGTGGCAGATGCACCCCCCAAGTTTGGCATGTTACTTTCCAGAGGTTGGATCAAGAGATTAGGTGGATCATTACAAAATGATCTGTACTATGCTACTGTCCCAGTTTTCGTAGGTGAGAGCAAGAGATTATATAGAGAAGCTCAATTGGCTTATATAATCAGTGATGAAAAGAATCCCACCAATTATCCCATATATGCTATTGACACTGATTTTGGAGCTTGTATTTTTCATATTGAAGAATCCCAGTTGGCCTCCACGTAGCTCAAGAAACCAGTTTGCCAAATCGCAGAGGAAGAAAACCCACAGATTTGGGATATGTTCTTTGATGGGGCTTGCTCTAAAGAAGATGCAGGGGCAGGTGTAGTCCTTGTGTCCCCAACATAGGTTTATACATTCATTTATCTTTTAAATTAATCTTTTAGGTCACAAACAACATAGTAGAGTATGAAGCTTTGATTCTGGGCTTAAGTGTTGCTAAAGAAATGGGTATCAAAGGCCTGAAAGTGTTTGGAGATGCAAACCTCATTATTTAGCACGTAAATAAAACTTTCCAAGCTAAGCATCCAAGGATGAAAGCATACAAAGATGAGGTATGGAGGCTCAAGGATTCTTTTATCAATTTTAGCATTTCTTATATCTCGAGAATGAAGAACCAACTTGTCAATTTCCTTCCTGTGTCTCTAGCACGTTTATTCCTCCTTTGCCTGCTAAATTGACATATGAAGTTCAGGTAAAATATAGACCATCTCTACCTGATATTGTCAAATATTGGAGAGTTTTTGAAGATGACGAGGAAATTAACAGGTTTTTACAAGTCGTTGAGGAATTTGTTGATACATGCATTGACCAAGAAAATGAAACTATGGAAGAATGCGGCCAGTCCAAGATAAAAAATGAGGTCGGATGAGGAAGCAGCGTACAACTGCCTAGTAATCATATACCAAAGGGATCGGTGCCTCTAGAGAAATTGTTAGACCATAACAATGTGCCTTATCATCCTGCCAAAACATAAAATGAGTCTGTTGTTTGTAAACATAATATAGGGAGCCCAACCCATCCGAAATACATCAATCTGTCCACTCATTTGTCTTCTGCCCAAAATTCTGAGTATTTCACCCTCATGAAGAAATTCGCTAATATTTTTGACTGGGAATACAATGATCTTAAAACCTATGATACAACCATCATTCAACACAAGATTCCACTGGAAAAGAACACTACCCCTTTTAAGCAGAAACTAAGACCTATCAACCCTCTCTTCTTGCCTTTGATTGAGAAAGAGATCAAGAAGCTATTGGATGCCAAAATAATAGTTCCCCTAAGGTATTCAAAATAGGTAGCTAACCTTGTGGTAGTGAGAAAGAAGAATGGAGAAATCAGGCTTCGTGTTGACTTCAGAAATATGAACAAGTGCTCTAAAAAGGATAACTACCCCTTGCCAAAGGTGGAACACTTGCTGCAAAGAGTTTCAGGGGCCAGAGTCATGTCTTTCTTAGATGGATTTTCATGTTACAATCAGGTTTTTGTACATCCAAAAGATCAGGAAAAGACCGCCTTCACTACTCCTTGGGGCACTCTCATGTACTCCAAGATGCCTTTCAAATTGATGAATGTTGGGGCTACTTTTCAGAGGGCCATGGACATAGCCTTCATGGGAGAGAAGGACAAGTTTGTCCTTATTTATCTTGATGACATAATAGTCCTCTCCAGCAGCCACAAAGATCATTTACAACATTTGAAGAAGGTCTTCCTAAAGTGCAGACAGTTCGGAATTTTAGTGAACCCAAAGAAGTCACAGTTTGCTCTAGAAGGCAAACTTCTGGGACATATTTTTTCTGCTGAAGGTGTGAAGATTGATCCAGCAAGGGTTCAACCCATTCAGACATTGTCCATCCCAAGGTAAAAAAGGAACATTCAATCCTTCCTGGGTAAGATTAACTTTGTAAGGAGGTTCATTCCAAACTTTGCAGAGCTTGTAAAGCACATCACTTCCATGCTAAAGAAAGGATCAGAAATAAAATGGACAGATGCTTCAATAAGCTCTTTTGAAGCCATCAAGCAAGCTATCATGGAAGCTCCCACTCTAATCAGCCCAGACTACACTAAGGAGTTTTGCATCTTCTATTTTGCATCTTATGATACACTTGCAGCAATTTTGTTGCAGAAAAATGATGAAGGCATAGAGCACCCCATGGCCTTTTTTAGCAAAACTTTAAGGGATGTTGAACTAAGGTATGGCCTTATTGAAAAACAAGCTTATGCTCTCATAAAATCTTTAAAGGCATTTAGAATTTATATTCTGCATTCCAAAGTAGTTGCATATGTACCTTCAGCCTCAGTAAAAGATGTCTTAACTCAGCCAGATTTTGATGGAAAGAGAGTTAAATGGATCGCAAAATTCATAGATTTTAACATAGAGGTGAAGCCCACTAAGCTTGTCAAAGGCCAGGGTTTGGCTAAACTTATGACTGAAGAAAATTGTTAGACATAAATTGCATGGGTCTAAATTCAAATGATGAGTAGACAGAGGGAGCAGCAGAAGAACAAAATCAAAATAAGTCTCTGGTTGAAAATATAGCCACCTGTGAATGGTATTCTAGCATAGTTCATTTTTTGCAAAAGCTAATAGTCCCCCTAGGGCTTAGCTCAAGTCAAACCCAGGCCATTAAACTCAGATCAGCCAAATTTTTCATTAATAAAAATCTACTTTATTGGAAAGACCCATCGGGAATCTCTTAAGATGTCTAGATAAAGAACAAGCTGTGGAAGTCATACACCAGTTCCATTCTAGCATCTGTGGAGGGCATCATTATTGGAAAACCACAACACACAAAATATTGAGGGCTGGGTATTATTGGCCTACTCTTTTCTCTAATGTGTCTTCTTTTGTGAAATCTTGTGACAAGGGTCAGAGGTTTGCAGGAAGACATAAGCTAAAATCTCTTCCCTTGAAGCCAGTAGATGTCAATGGTCCCTTCCAGCAGTGGGGCTTGGACTTTATAGGTGAGATCAACCCACATTCCACTGGCCAACATAAATGGATCTTAGTAGCCAGTGATTATTTAACCAAGTGGATTGAGGCCATACCCACTAAGAATTCCAATTATCAAGTTGTCATAAAGTTCTTGAATGAGAATATTTTCACCAGATTTGGTTGCCCAACCAAACTAGTCACTAATAATGCAACAAATTTCAAGGCAAAAGAATTGATGGACATGACTGAATCCATGGGCATTCAAGTGGTGCATTCTACCTTTATCCTCAAGGCAATTCCCTGGCAAAATCATCTAATAAGAGTTTGGTAAGGGTAATCAAAAAAATGTTAGAGGACAACAAAAAGAGCTGGGATTCTAAGTTGAAGTTTGCACTATGGGCTGACAGAGTTATCATCAAAAAATCCATAGGGAATTCTCCATTTAAACTGGTTTATGGAGCTGATGTTGTTTTCCCTATCCAGCCGATTCTCCCTGTGGCTAAATTCTTGCAAGAAGAACAAGATGAAGAGAATTACATGGTAAGAAGAATGAATAATCTGGTCGAGCTACAACAAAATTCAAAGGTTCATAAGAAGAAAATCAAAGAAACCTTTGACAGGAAGGCAAAAGTGGACAATTTCCAAGTTGGTGATTGGGTACTTAAATGGGATGCATTTAAGGAAAAGAAAGGTAATCATGGTAAGTTTAAATCCTTATGGAAAGGTCCATTTGTCATCACTCAAATTTAGTAGAACAATACATTCATTCTGCACAGTCTGGAAGGAGGAGATACCTTTGGTAGCCCAGTAAATGGGCGGTTCTTGAAACTTATTTTGTTTAAGGCTTTAAAGCCTTGTTATTGTAAATATGTTTTTCCAGTTTTTATTTCATTACAAAATAGACTCCATGCCCAATGGAACACTAGAAGGAAGATTTGATTTTTTGTTTTACAGGAAAGGCATTGATATGTGATCCTTGAAACCTCACAGGGAGGATTTCATCCCCAGAAGGAGCCAGTGTTAGCCTTGTGGGAAAATGGCCCAAAAATGGATCGAAATATGCTCTTGAAGGTCTCCATAAACCAATAAAATCATGCCAATGGACACAAATTTGCTCTTAAAGTCTTCAAAATATTCACTAAGATCATCCAAAGAGAAAAACCATCACATGCCAAGAGCCCTTGGAAGGGCAGAAAAGCACTATCGGGAGGCTAAAACACTCCAAAACAGTGAAAAAACAAAGTATTGCAAGCATAAACATGGCAACACACAACTGTCATTGGATCCGGCCAATCAATGACCCATATCTAAGCGGCTAATCGCATTGGTGGTGCCCATTGGAGGCAGTCAAAGTAGAGTCGCGATGAGATTGGGTTGAGCGATATGCCGATCACTGATATCAGCGATATCGCTATCGGGGGGGAGCATATGCCATGTTATATGAAAGGCCCAAGCATTGAGCGATTAGCGATTGTGATTGGATCGCATCGCTCTATCACATTGGCACTATACCATGGGGCGGGGCCTATGCATAGGCATATGTGCGACCCGATGAGCCAAATCCAACGGCATTATAAATGTTTTTTCATAAGATTTCAGGTCCGTGCCAAAGCCATTTTTTAATGCATTTTAACAGCGGGAAATAGGGCAGCGCTGATTGCGATGAACCCCGGATCCGAAAGGGTCTGGGAAGGGAAATACATAAAATTTGAAGTCCGCAAAAGCCATTTTTAATGTATTTTTGTATGTTTTCGTTGTTTAAATGAAATAAAAAGGAACCTTAGGGCAATGCGATAGCGATGAAACTTGGACCCGATGGGTTTTCGGAATGAAAATATATATATTTTCAAGTCCGCCAAAGCCCATTTTCATGCATTTTCAGTGTTTTTTGCGTATTTCATAATACAAGGAAAATACACAGAAGCAGGATTTTTGTGACTTGCGATGGTGACAAGGGCGGACTTGATAGATGAAAAAACCATTTTTAGGACTTTTAAAATCCAAAATACATAGAGAAGGCAAGATTTTTATAGTATTGTTGTGTTTTTTGTTCATAACAGAAAGCAATCACTGTCCGCATTTTAAAGGGATTTCATAGGCCCGAAGAGCCATTTCACCACATAGCAGAGGCCAAATCAACCCAAAGCAATTGTGGAGCCATAACACATGAAATCCCCAAACAGAAACATCATGGAGCATAGACCGCATAGCTCATCCATAACAATAGAATCAATTGTGGGGCATCTCTAGCATGAGAGAGCTCCCAGACAGCGTAGAAAACTATCCAAAATATATGAATGTGGTTATTCTTTTGTCAGAAGAAGGAACCTCCAAGCCATGTTTGCCTAGTCAGAGATCAAACAATTAAACAAGACAGAGAGACAGATTAAGACTTCGAGCCTTTGAGAGCTCAGGAGCATTGTAAAAGGCCTATAAAAGGCTGAAAACTAGATGTAACAAAGGTTCAACTTCTGGACATTGTTCCTCCTCTGTTCCTTCAAACTTCTCATCTTCATTCTAGCAATATAACCTTCTTTTGCTATTATATGTTCAATGTCCATTCTCTTTGTTGTTCCATGCTTGTACTTGAATAGTTTATTCAGGTTTTCTGCTGTGTCTAATGCCATATAACTATCATCTTATCTTTGCATCGATAAATTAGATTTGCAAGTCTTATTTACTTCTTGTAGTTGGTCATTCATATGTGTTTATTTATTCAATCTACTGGTACAGTCAGTATTCTCTATCTATTCATTGAATCTATAAATTATTGATCATTAGTGGTTTAAAGCCTTGTATTGGTGAGAGTGTTCATGCATGTCTCGAGTGAGAAAAGAGCTGAAATGGTTATCTGACTTGATCCAAACCATCCTCCATTCCAATAATTTTGAGAACAATATTGAAGATTATATGTTATCAGGCATCTCTGAGCTACAACCTAGGAGAGTTTCCTGGAGTGATAACAAGAAGGAGACTCCATTTTCAATGTGGAAGACATTGAGGGACCTATATCAGAACAGTAGCGACCAGAGGAAACTAGCGCTCAAGGATAAGCTTCGGAGAATCAAGATGGAGAAGGGCGACACTATTTCTACTGTAGGTTTTAACCCCGTACATAAATTACCTGCATACGAATTCTAAATCACATGAAAAATAAAAATGCGAGAGCATAACACATAAAACACGTATACACAGAGATTTCCCACTGGATCCCGAAACCGGGACTACCAGCTTGATTTT